>APFE030042422.1:12314-36984 GCA_000404065.3 Pinus taeda | reverse complement strand
TGGAATTAGGACTTCCATTTGTTGACTTGTGAGGAGAGATCACTATCCTTCCTTGTTGCCATAGTGGGAGTGGTGAGCTTGTCAAAGTAGAGGAAATCTCTTGCTGGACCCTGGGAGGAGCTTGCACAACACCAAGGCTCAGGTTGTAATGGTTCCTTTGATTATTTAATACAAATAAGTCCCTTCTTCTCAATGATTTGTTAATGAATTATTTCATGTACTCCTTGGTCAATATGATAAATATGCTTTGTTTTATAATGAATATTCAGATGCTATGTAATCATTTGCTTTGTTAGTGTATGCAGGTCTAAAAGTGAAGGAGGAGCTCATCTGGATCAGCAAGGCTGGACTGCTACAACAAGCGTTGGACCTAAGGTAAGATCGAAAACATTTGAACTCTAAAAGATGTGTATCTAGAGAAGGATAGCTCTTGTTTGGTTTGTTTGTCATTAGAGAGTCTTAGACTCCTAGGAAGGTTAGATTTGTCCACAAGTATAACTCATTCCGTGTGACAAACAAAGCAAGGATTTTGAGTGGCTGGTTATGCCTTTTGGCTTGACCAATGCTCCTGCTACTTTCATGAGATTAATGAATGAATTACTCAGACCTTTTCTTGATGATTTTGTTATTGTGTATATGGATGACATTCTGATTTTTAGTAAAACGTGGGAAGAACAATTAAAGCATGTTAAGTAGACATTAGATGTTTTAAAAAGAGAAAAACTTTATGTTAAACTGTCAAAATGTGAATTTGGAAAAACATCTCTAAATTATTTGGGTCATATAGTAGGGGGAGGTGAATTGAAAATAGATCCCTCTAAAGTGGCAGTCATTGTAAACTGGCCTGAATCCAAGTCTGCTACAGAAGTGAGAAGCTTCTTAGGACCAGCACAATATTGGAGGAAGTTCATTTCTAATTTCTCCTCAATTGCATCTCCCTTACATGCTTTGACAGGATTGAACAAGGTGTTTCAGTGGGGAGGCAAACATCAGAAAGCCTTCGACACCTTGAAAGAAAAGATTAGTACAACACCTATATTAGCACTGCATGATCTACAAAGACCATTTGAAATCCAAACAAATGCCAGTGACTATGCCATGGGAGTAGTGTTGACACAACATGGTAAACCCATATGTTACCATTTTGAGACTTTTAATCCTATAGTAGTTAACTATCCTACATATGATAAAGAATTGTATGCATTAGTTCAGAGTGTGAAAAAGTGGAAACATTACTTAATGGGTAAAGAGACAGTAATACATACTGATCATCAAACACTTGAATATTTACACTCCCAAACTAAGCTATAGCAATCAAGGCATTACAGATGCATGAGTTTTCTACAAACAATTTCATCTAGTCATCAGATATAAAAAGGGAATACACAACAAAGTTGCAGACATGTTATCTAGACCCATTATATATGCATCTACCATACTTAAGCATAATTTTGTGCTACATGGAAGCTGCATAGAACAATATGCTCAAGATATGGACTTTAAAGATGTATATGCAACTTTGAGTCAAGGTAAAAAGGTAGAAGAATTGGACTATCATGTGAAGGACTGACACTTATATCATTGTGGGAAACTCCGCATTCCACAAACAGAGAGAATAGAGATAATTAGAGAGGCACACACTTCTCTGATATCATGACACTTTGGGGTAAGTAAAATAGTTTCACAGCTGCAAATATTTTTCTATTGGCCAAAAATGAATGAGACAGTTTCTAGATATGTAAGAGGATGTACTATGTGTGCTGAAAGCAAGCCCAACAATAGGAAACTAGGCTTGTACACTCCTTTACCAGTTCCTTCTCACCCTTGGGAAAGTGTTTCCATGGATTTTGTTGGAGGATTGCCAAAATCTAGGAAAGGTCATGATTATCTATATGTGGTTGTGGATAGGTTCAGCCAAATGCGTATTTTGATACTTTGTAATAAACAAATTACAACTGAACAAACTTCAAAATTATTCTTGACATGTATGGGTTCATTTTGGATTACCCACTTCTATTGTATCTGATTGAGACACCAGATTTGTGGGGGAGTTTTGGTCAAGTCTATGGGAGCTGATGGACACCCAACTAAAGAAAAGCACAACTTTTCATCCACAAACCGATGGCCAAATAGAAGTAGTTAACAGGATAGTGATCCAGTTACTCAATGGATATTGAAACAAACATCCTAAGCTTTGGGATGAACATTTGTGTTATGCGCAGCATGCTTACAACAGAGCCAAACACTCTTCCACAGAGAGATCTCCCTTTGAGACCTGTTTTGTTTCACACCAAGGTAACCTTTGGATTTTGTCTTTGGTAAAGATACCATGGTTTATGGATACAGTGATGTGGACAAGGCAACTAGGTTCATTGAACAAATCTAGGAGATCCACCAGGTAGTACAGGAATAGCTGGCAAAGATCCAAGCCAAGTACAAGGCTAGGCATGACAAGCATTGGATGGAGCATATTTTTCAAGTTGGAGACCAGGTCTGGCTGTATATCAGCAAGGACATGATGCAAGGTGAAAGTAAAAAGCTAAAGCCTATCAGGTATGGACCTTTTAGGATACTTGAGAAGATTGGTGAAAATGTTTTTTGCCTTGATCTACCAGCCTACATGCACATCTACTCAGTCATAAATGCAGATTGCTTGAGATTATTTGAACCTTCAATGGTTGAGGATCCTAAAGGGAAAAGTCAATTGTCTTCTATTGATGACCTGCTACCGAAACATCTTAATGAATTGCAGGAAGACACAGTCTTGGACAGGAAGGTGAGGACGAAACGCAGAGGGGATGTTGAGTACCTCAGAATTGGGCTCAAAGGTTCGAAGCTGAGCAGTGCAAAATGGATTGAAATTAAACAAGTGAGACAGCAGTACCCTCACTTAGTCGATGCTTGAAAGAAAACCAACTTTTGGTGGTCCAAAATCTTTTTTAGTGGGAAGGTTGTGATCCAAATTGGATCAATAAAAGACTGTCAAAGAACCATGACTATATCAGGTCGGGACAAATCTCTAAGAATTCAGAACCATGATCAAAAACACCCCTAAACTAATGGCAATGGCAGCCAGCGTGGAACGAAGAGGACCTCGGTCAAAGCTCGCTGACCGAGGCCCATGGAGATTGCACAGGAGGTCAAAGTAGCCCCTAGGAGCCACAGATCGGGAAACGGAGGTGGATTTTGATGTGTGATTAGTGCTCACTGGGCAAACAAGGCTGAAATGGGGAAAGCCTGAGCACAGGGATGCATGGCGAACCGAAGAACCGCCGGCGAAAAAGAAAAAGCGCTAAAAGGACAAAGGCAATACCCACGCTCTGGAAACCAGCGGTATTCATCAGGGCACCCTCAAATGGTAAACAGTTTTGGATGAGAGCCGAGTGATCCCACTCAATGATCGATGCATGGTAAGAGGAGGTGAGAGAAAATAGTTGTTGATTGCACCTTATCGGTCAAGCAAGTCAACCGCGCGGGGCGTGCGTATGGCATTGGATCTGGAGGCCCCAGATCGGACGGTTGAGATCGCGCCTGATGGAGGAAGTAGAATTGAAAAAGGAATACGCTGCGATTTGTAAAGATTTGGAATCTGTTTGATCACCACGATGGAGGAAAGACTTCATCCACGACGTAACTGAAGAAACGAACCGACGAAGGAGCTCGACATTGTTTAGAGGAGGACAAGTGGCCACTTCCTGAGTGTTCATGCTGACGATGACCAGGGAACTCTAAGCGCAGTTGTAGAAGGTGAATCAACAGAGGTAGAAGAGGCACTGAACAAGCATTGGGTTGAATGGCTTCAAAGCCATGAATAGATACAGAATACACGGTGAAGTCGGAGAGATGAAGAAAGACCAGAATCCTGAGAGGAGGACAAAATACGTAGAGAAAGAGGACAGTGAATCAAAAGCAGGAAGAGATAGAGGGCCAAGTTGACCAGCGGCAACATCAAGCACCAAAGAGCTTGAGAGATTCAAGCCATCCCATAGAGGAATCTATCTAGGCTAAGCACCACATTGGGCTCTAGCCACTGTAGACCAGAAGGTCATAGAGCTAATAGGAATAAGAAGAGTCTGTGTACTCCAGTGGCTTGGGGAATCCAAGAACCACCCTACCAAGCAAACCTACTAGAGGAGAACGCACATTGAGTCCCTGTATTGTAATTCTCTACTTAAAGGCATAATAAAACAAGGCCACCACTGAGAGCTGGACCGAAGACTTAGCCCTGGAGAATAAGGTGAACTCCTTATTAAAATTCTTGTGTCTTTGTGTTTGCTTACTATATTTCTCTACTTTCTTTCCATTTAAATGTCTATGTATTGGCAATCTGATCAATCCATTGCTTAAATAACACAGAACACACACCAACACATAAGTCTGTAATACCTTTGTTTAATAAATATTTAACTGATTTCACTCATAGGGTGAATATTATATGAAAGGCAAAGCTCACTGGGTATCCTTTCATCCTGGGAAAGCCTTGGTTAGCCATTGCAAATGCTTACATCAGTTGTCGAGCTGGGAGCATGACCATCAAGAATGGGCAGATGTCCAAACAGCTAGTCCTATATCCTCCTGCCCAACCTCTACTAGAACACCACTTACCTCTTTGGTTGGAGGAGGAAGATGAGGATGAAGTCTACTCCGCACCATTGTGCACAGTGGAAGCTACCAATGGGGGTCCTCAAACCAAGGATGATCTTATTGAGAATTTGATTCAAAATCCGCCCCCCAGTGAGTTTCCATTAGAAGAGTTAGTGGAAGAAGCCCAAGCCAATGCTTTAGCTGATCTCTATGGGGCTGATCCGACCTCTCTACGAGTAAAGAATGTGGAGTTTGGCCCAGAAAGAACCTTGAGGATCAACTCAACCCTATCCACCTCTTAGGAGAAAGACCTGTGTAGCTTATTGAGTAGTCATTTGGATGCTTTTGCTTGGATCTATAAGGAGATGAAGGGAGTCCACCCTTCAGTCTATACTCATCACATTTACATTAAAGAGGCTTGTAAACTAGTTAGGCAGCCTCAAAGGAGGATGAATCTAACCCTTACGGACATTGGCAAAGAAGAACTACAAAAATTGTTGGATGCGAGATTCATCTACCCCATCTCTGATAGCGAATGGGTTTCTCCTTTGGTGCTAGTGCCAAAGAAAAATGGGAAGTGGAGAATATATGTAGATTATCGAGAGCTTAACAAGGTCACCAAGAAGGACCATTTCCCTTTGTCTTTCATAGATCAAGTGTTAGATGGCATAGCAGGGAAGAAGTTCTTTTCCTTCCTAGATGGGTTTAGAGAGTATAACCAGATCCAAATAAGCCTGGAAGACCAAGATAAGACCACTTTCACTTGTCCATAGGGTACATTTTCCTATCGGGTCCTTCCCTTTGGGTTTTTTAATCCTCCTACCACTTTCCATAAAGCAGTATTGAGAATATTTAATAAGCTGGTTCATGATTAAGTGGAAATCTATATGAATGACTTTACCCCTTATGGTTCTAACTTCCAAGAAATTTTGACTCACCTGACGAAAGTTTTAGCCAAGTGTATTGAAATGAACCTATCCCTCAATCCTGATAAATGTGAATTCCTAATGATTGAAGGGACCGTGCTAGGTCATACAATTTCTCAGCAAGGATTGCAGGTGGATCCCAACAAGATTGCTATCATCCAAAGGGTCCCACATCCTCAAAAGGTAAGATATGTTCAGAGTTTTCTACGCTTAGCACGGTATTATAGAAGATTCATTAAGGATTTTAGCAAGCTAGCCTCTCCATTGTTTGGTATTTTGGGAAAAGATGTTGAGTTCATATGAACTGACAACTGTCAAGAGGCTCTGGATGCTTTGAAAGGTAAGCTAGTAATGACTCCAATCTTGAGAGGTCCAAACTTGGACCTACCTTTCCACATTCACACAGATGCCTCGAACAAAGTTATGGGAGTAGCCGTAGGACAAGCTGAAGAGAAGCTACCGTATGCCATATATTTTGTCAGTAAAAACCTGTCCAAGGAAAAATTAAACTACACTATAACCAAAAAAGAGCTCCTAGTTGTAGTCCATTCCCTAAACAAGTTCAGACACTACATCAGTGGCTATCAAACATTAGTACATATTGATCATGTTGCAATTAGGTATTTTATGAATAAAACTAATGTAAATTCTCGTATCATTAGATGGTTACTTTTATTGCAGCAATTTGATTTGACCATTGTTGACAAGTTAGGTAAGGAAAATGTTGTTGCTAATTTCCTATCTAGACTAGATCTACTTGCAGGTGAAGAAGGGATGGTGGATGATCAAATGCCCGATGAACACCTATTTTCTATTTTAGTACTCTCCATGATTTGCTGATATAGCAAATTATTTGGTTTCAGCATAGTTTCCGCCACACCTATCCTCAAAAGAGAAGAGCAAGATCGTGAGGAAAAGTGCCCCATTCACTTGGATTGGGGGTAATATTTTTAAACTTGGCCCAAATCAAATTTTGAGGTGATGTGTCAAGGAGGAGGAAGTTTTCGACATCCTCCTAACCTGTCATGATGGGCCCTGTGGGGGCCACTTTGCAGCAAAGAGGACTTCCTTCAAAATTTTGCAGGCAGGTTACTATTAGCCCACTCTTCATCAAGATGTCAGGAGATACATCAACCAATGTGACTTGTGTCAAAGGATGGGGAAACCCACTCCAACAGATGAGATGCCCCTATAGCCTCAAGTGACTTTTGAGCCATTTGAGAAGTGGGGCATGGACTTTGTGGGTCCTATCAACCCTCATTCAAAACAAAAGTCTTACATCATTATGTGCAGAGATTACCTAACAAAGTGGGCAAAAACAAAGGCACTAAAAGCAGCAACAGAAGACAAAGTAGCTGAGTTTTTTGAGGGAAAATATCTTCTACAAGTTTGGATATCCAAGAGAATTAGTCAAAAATCAAGGAAGTCAGTTTACCTCTAATTTAATTGAAGACCTGCTCACACATCACAAGATTCAGCACAGAACTTCCACACCTTATCATCCATAAGAAAATGGATAGGTGGAAGTCACTAATAGAGCTTTGGAAGGGATTTTGACTAAGGTAGTGAGTAGCAGTAGAAAATATTGGGTAGACTGATTGGTTGAGACCACCTAGGCCTATAACACTACTTGGAAAACCACCACAAGTTTCACACCCTATGATCTAGTCTATGGGAAGAAGGCTTTTTTGTCCATAGAACTTGAATATAACACATTAAGGATGCCAAATCAACTGGACCTAGATCTCAGCCATGCACAAAAGGAAAGATTGCTTCAGCTAAATGGATTAGATGAACAAAGAATGCAGACCCTTCTCCACTCAGAGATAGTCCAACTTCAAAGAAAAATATGGCATGACTGACACCTCAAAGAGAAGCAATTTCAGCCGGGAGATTAGGCACTGTTGTGTGATTCGAGGTACAAAGATTTCAAGGGCAAGCTGAGGACAAGATAGTTGGGACCATATACAATAGAAAAATTCAATGCCAATGGTTCAGTCCTTATCCGGACCATTGATGAAGAAGCCATCCCCATGCTCGTCAATGGGCATCGATTAAAGATCTACAGGAAGCCCTTTTCCAGGAAGGAGTTCATTGAGACTCTAGGTAAATCAATGTTGGTAGTGGAGCAGGTCCCTATCTCCACTCCACCTATACCTTGAGGAAAAAAAAAAACAAAGAAAAAAAAAAAACAGAAAAAAAACAGAGAAAAAGAAAATGGAATAAAAGATCCCTGGGTGAAAACCTCTTGGAGGCACCCAAGGCAGGTAGTGAGGGTGAAAACCTCCCGGAGGCACCCCAAATATCTCAAAAATAATAAAAAAAAGAAAGGAAAAAAGAAAAAATAAAAAAAGAAAAACCTAACTTCTCTTGAATAAATCGCAAGTTGCAGGAAGGTCATTGCAGGTTGCAGGAGGGTTGCACAAGAGGAAAAAGACATGGTCAGGCTGCATGCACCCTTCACAGTCTATCACCCCATCACTGTTATCTTTTCTCAAGTTTTGGTCTCATTTGTTCTAAAATTTCGCATCCTACAGGAAATTCTATGTATTCTACAAGAGGATCCTGTAAAAACTCCAGAAAGGCCAAAATCAATCTCAGAGAAGGACCCAAGGGTTGGAAAGTTGTCTATGAGGTTTGTGAACCTCCTTGCCACCATCCATCTTCCTATTTTTCCATTCCATCCCTGTGCACATACACCTCCACTCGCTTTTTGTGTCCCTACACAGCGACATACATAAATTTTGTTTCTGTCATCCTGCAAACACACACACACACAAAAAATGATGACAAATAAAGGCAGTAGCATTTTAATTCATTCCTACTTGATACCCTCCAGCTGTGATTTCTTTTCAGTCGAGACCTTTTTCAGTGGTTTTAGCCCTACTCAGATATTAGCTTGAATTTTAGAAGGAGAAGCAGCTACAGTAAATCCTACAAGATTCCTGTAGCAGCTGATCCCTTTGAAAAACATACTCCAAAGACAAGGTAAGCGCAACATGATGTATGAAACATGCAAGGAGCAATGTTTGAATAGGAGATCATCAGCAAAATCCCAAGGCTGAACATGCAAAGCGCAAACAACAATAGAAACAAGGAAATGAAGTGCCAAAGTCCAAAATATGCATAACACAACAACTGAGCAAGTAAGTGCCTAAACCTATTCCTTGATTGCATGAATAATATTTCAAAACTACATGAACTATGGTAATGGTCAATCAAATGGAATCGGTGGCCAGCTAACTAGCCACCCTCATTCAGTTATGCACCCTTGTGGAATTCAAACAAACCTCGTCAAATTCAAACTGCTGATCAGATATGCAGCTAGCACGTGTGGTATGTCAATCCGGGAAAAAAATTCGGAAATGGTAGTGGTGGCGGCGTATAACGAGAGTAAGGGAGGTGATGGCAGTCAGGCAGCATGCAGAACCATTATGACCATGGCGTAGGATGAACGGTCCAGATGGAGATGATGTACCCATCCAGCCACCTCACCTCCTCACCACAGATTACACCAATAGTTAAAAGACAGTGCGGTCGAAGCCTCCGCCACCCTCTGTTTCATTCTCCATTCATGGTGTTCTCGACTGCAGTACTCACCTACCACTTCCAGAGCAGTGAAACAATCTTCTTTCGCCAGTTTTCTGCTAGCATTTCAAAATCCTCCCACCTATCAAGCTCTACAGGAGCATTGTTGCATTCTACAGGAGCCAGAAGATTCTACAAGAAGATTTCTACAGGAAGGATAGAGCACAGCCTTGTAGAAGGAAAACTTGGGATTTTTGTCAATATTCGAGCTTGAAACGAGGTAGGCTTGGGAAACCTCTCTGCATATGACTTATTTGTATAAGGTGGTGGATTAAAAACACAACATTAGATTGAAATAAAGGAGAGTGAAGCTTAAAAGTCTACCTGCATATTTTCCCTAAGTTCTACACAGTTCTCTGTTTTCTTCTCTGCATTCCAATTTTGTCTTGTTCTTTCTCACATTCTACTATAAAGAGAACAAATGCAACCATAGAAACCGGCCTGTGTGGAAAAAACCCAAATTTGCATATCTGTCTACCCTCTGAAAAAAACCTAGTGTTATTTATCCTCTGTTTTGTCAAAAAAAAATTCTTTCCAAAAGCAGAAAATCCAATTTAGGATAAGAGCAACTTGAAACAAGGGAAATATTACAATTTGATGTTGTAAGGAGAAAGCGCATGGGAAATTCCTTATCTAGTTTCAGAAAAAGATAAATTAATCTACCCCTCTATTTTCAGTTTTGCCCACTTTCTCACCTGAGAATTAAAAAAAAAAATAACTAAACACCATGCCAAGGAGGTTTTATGAGGAAGGAGCCTTTGAACTCCAACCAATTGCATGAACACCCTGAGGTGGTGGCCCTCTTCACTAGGGAAAATTGGATGATTTTCTTTGAAAGGATACACGGATATGATGATGAGGTAACTGAAGAATTTTTTATGTCCTTAAGACCCCACTCGAAAACACATGCTACGGCCAGTTTCAGGGGTCTGACTCTAGAGTTCACACCCGATTTTATCAGTCGAATCACAAGTCTTCCACTTGAGCTCCCTTGGAGCAAGGAGGAACAAGCATTGGGACATGTTGCCAAGAAAACATTTTTCAACCTGGGGAGCACCCTGTAGAGGATACAAGTGGGGTGAGAAGGTCAAGCTTACCTCCTCCATGGAGTGAAGTCAGCTACCAAATAATGAAATACATCACTTGTGAAGGAATGTTCAACATAATTTATGGTTATCACTTTAGGCTATTGCATGAATTGAGGTATGGGATGGACCTACCTCCAGTCAGGAAACTCAGTCTCCCATATTTCCTCCTCCAGTCCTTAATAGAATGTGGAACCAAGCCAAATGCATGGGTCCAAGACCAGCTGGTCCGCCATGGGCTCATCAAACTATTGGCAGAAGATGCCTTACACACATATACCATTCCCATAGCTTGGGAAAATTTCAAGAATATGTCCACAGATAATGACATCAAAACTTTGACTGAGGATATCAACCCATCTAGCAGTGAGGAGGCGGAAGAGAAAGAGGAAATTGAGGAAGAAATGCATGAGGAGACACAAAATATTCAAACAGAGGAAGAGCAGGAAAAAGAGGAGAAACAGAAATAAGAGGAGAAACTTCAAAAACCCACTGTAATAACTAAAGCAGAAAAGAAAATAGCCTCAAAGATAGAGAAGAGGAAAAGAACAGAAATTGAGAAGAAAAAGCCCAAGAAAGCCTAGAAAAAGGCTGCCATATGAGAGGCAGGGACCTAGCAAGGAAAAGGGAAGACATTAGCAGAAATAGCAGTAACACAAGCAGAGACAGCAAACATGGAAAAGATTGCAGAAGATGAAGGGGAAGAACAGCAGAAAGAAGAATCCCCTGAAACATTGCCAAAAGAAGCAGCAACTATGCTGGCTACATTAAGCACTCCAGCAAGAAAAAAACAAAAAAGAAAAAGAAAAACATCCATGTATTTCAAAGCCATAAGGAGCACCTGGATAAAGGTGGGCAAGCCCCATCCACCACCAAAAGAACCTATAATAATTGAGGATGCACCTACTGAGAAAAAAGAGGAACCCCCCTACAAGATATCTATTACCTATGAGAGAGGGAGTCCCAAAACTTCCACCTGGAAGGAAAGATTCAGACTAATGGACTCCAAAACAGTTCTACAAGAAGCTAAAAGCTCTTTACAGGAAACACTTTCCAAGCTAAAGGAGACTGAAAAATTATAAGAGGAGGTAGCAGAATAGTCACAAGAGGGAGGCAAGGCCAAAGAGATACCTGAACCGAGCCCTCAGCCTAATTTAGGCTCATATTACAATTTGCTAGAAGGTGGGAAGATCATCCCACAGAAATTCGTTGTACCCCTTTTCCTTGAATTAGAACAAGAAAGGGTTAGAACCCACACCTGGATGAGAATTGCTAAATCCAAGGGAGTTGTAGATATAGGACACATGGAAGAACAGTTCAAAGAATTAAGATGGGAGTTGGCAATGGTGAGACACACCGAGAGAATTAAAGAGCCCAGCTACAGGAGGAAAATGCACTGCTGAAAAAGTAGTTAGAACAATAGGAAACTCAAAGGGGAGACATATCATAGATTTTTGAAGAACAACAACTACAGGAGAGTCCCCTAGCAGATAAAGAAGTAGTAGAGAAACAACATCAAGAGGAAGAGCCACAGCCTGATGTTGAAATAATGATAAAGCAGTAGCAAGAAAGGGAGTCTCAAGCAGCAACTAAAGTGCTGATGCTGAAGCAAAAGTTGCAGGAAAGAGAAGCCCAAATGGCCTACATGGTCAGCTAGGCAATGGAAGCCTTGCAATGTAGACAACCAGCTAGATCTTATGCATTGTATCTTAAAGACCAATGGCTCCAATTCCAAATCAAAACATTGGCCCAAAGGGGCACAATCCCTTTCAAAATTATGGTTAGTTTATGCATCTGTGTGCTACTAGTTCAGCTGAGGATAAGGCCAAATTAGCAGAGTTTTACTTACACAATATGGCACACCCTGATATGAACTTTTGGGATTTGAATGCTGCATTAGGAGACCTACAGCTCATGGCTATGGCTTCTTGGATGGCCCATGAGGAAAAAAGAGCAGTGGAAGTTCAACAGACCATGGCAAAAGAACTAAATGAGTCCTTACTAATAAGGGCAGAACCAGAAGACCCTCAGCTCTCATATATGCTCATCAACACTTTGCAAGAAACCCTCAAGTTCTCCCTGATTATGTCGAAAGGCAAGCGCAAGCTATCTTCCATTTTGAATATGTGGAAAGATTATTTGGTGATGATTCCCTTCATGCTTGCATGAGGAGATGGAATACATTATCATATAGCTTAAAGATTAGGGAGTATCACTCCCCAACTAGAATGAGGGAGGCTTTGGTGAGAGTGCCCTTGTACAAACACTCAATGCAAAACTTGAAATCCAATTGGATTGGCCTTAACTTCAATCCTCCACTACTCTTAAGACTATTGGAAGGGGTTAAGGAAGAAGAAGAACATAGGCAATGGCAGGAAGTGGATACAAAGGTAGGTTTTCATGATAGGGAAGAGGACATCACCTTATAAGCTTGGGATGTCAGGGAAGCTGTTAAAGTTATCAAGGATGAAGAACTGGATTTGTTGCTTAGAGGATGAGCAACCCATTCAACACGAGGGTGATGATGAGCCCCGTAAATGGGTAACTATATGGGCTCATTTTTCCTATTGTTTCCATTTAATCCACCATTCTCCATAGTTTTGTGCATGTTTTTGAATATATTTATGTTAATGAGTGAATGGGGATAGTCACTTTACAACAAAGTCTAATCAATGTTTATTGCAGATTTTTGGACATTTTTGGACCAAGACCAGGAATTTATGAGCAGATTGGAAACCAAACTCGAAGAAAAAGGGCTAAGGACTTATAGGATGGTTGTATCCTGCATTGATGACCCCTTCCTTGAGTTATCCACCACCAGCTCGAAGTTCAAAGGCCACCACATCAATGATTACAAGGGGCAACTGAGTAGGTCTAGTGAAGTTGTTGTTATCTGCAGTTTTAGGTAGCCGAGTTCCTAAAGTTTAGGAGGACTATTGGAAGTCCTTACTTGTATAAATAAGAAGGTTCAAGCCTCAGTAGGTTATCCATTTGATAGTCTATTTTCACCCTTTAGTGCAGCCCTGTATTGAGCTCATTTTCGATCTCTTTCTGTAGACAGTTTAGTGATGTAACTATTATTTTTTGATCAATGAAGATGGATCGAGCCTTGAACCAGCACTGATCTTTCTAAGGGGGTTGTAGCTCTTGGGGTTGGGCCCAAACCAAGTGCCCAACACCTCTTTTGTGTATTTATATGTGTTTTTCTTGCATTTATGAAATAATTTATGTTCTTTAGATTAAATCTTGCTTTGCTACTTAGGTTGTTTTTGATGATTAAGGTAGTTGTTCTTGCTTCAGGTTGATTAGATAGTTTTCTTCAATAATAGAAGAAGATCAACAAAAAGGCTACCAAGCAGGCCTTGATCTACTTTCTCACCCTATGGGACCACGAATTGAGACCAAGGCACTATTGCTGCCACCAAAACACTATTTTTGCTTTCCAATGCAATTGCTAGTGAGAGATTTCGAGTTGGAGAAGATGATATCAGTTGTATCTACATGCTTAGATTTGTTCTTGTTCAATTTCCATGGCTTTCTTGCATAATTTCATGTCCATAAAGTTTTGTTTATCACTTTTCTAGTTTTTAGGTCAGAATTAGGTTAAAATAGGTAAAACTTTGTTTTTTAAGTTATTGCTTGGGACAGTTTTGAGAAGTAAGTGTGTAGCTCACTTGTAGAACCCTCTAGCTTCTCATTCTTCCATCACCCAATTTTCTCCAGTTCATCTCTCAATATTTACTCCAGTCATTTGCCATACTTTCCCAAACAGTCGTAATTTCTATGTTTTTGTGCAAAATTTCTTCCTTGACCTTTGAACAAGTCCAACGATCTCTTTCATGTTTGACTTCATTGATAGAGTCCTAGACCCTTTGACACCTCCATCCAGCCTTCATTTCCCTTTTCCCACTGTTTTTTCTCCTTCAAACCTCCAAAAAACCACTTTCAGCCTCCTCCTGTAGAACCTCCTGTAGAACTTCCCGTAGATCCCCTGTAGCCTCCTGTAGAAGTCCATGCGAGTGATTTTTCGAAGTCTGACTATAGTGGAAGTCTCCAGAAGGGTACTAGGGACTCCTTAGGTCCTCTCCACACCTTCCCAAACTCCTGGAAAAGCCAACTCCATCTCCCTTCGCCATCAAACTTCTGCACAATCACAAATACTTAAAATACAAGCATAATAATTCTGCATGAAATTGCTCAAAAGGTACAAAAAGATGATTTTTCCACATTTTCCTTCAGAATTATCTTGAATACATGAATTTTACCTTTTTAGTAGTCAATGGCATCCATTTCAGTAGTTTTCTCTCTTTTTCTTACAAAATTAGGGTTAGTGGGTAAAACTAGGGTTTGTTAGGGTTTGCGTTTCCTTTCAGTTTTCATCTTCTTTCTGCAAGTAGAATAGCCTCTTTTGAGTTATCTTTCTTCCACACAGCTAAAAGCTTCTTCTGAGAACTCATAGATGTTGGCTTAAGCTCCTAGCGAACTTGTCCCAACTGATTAAGTGACAGCCTCCAGTAAGAGCTAGTACTTGTGCATACAGCACCATCACTTTCAAGTTTATTACGAACTACTGGGTTAATAAAAGTAAAGTAGGGAGTCCCAGGAGTTGCAGCATCATTTCTACAATACTGGAGCTCACCACTAGGGTATCATGATTGCATAATCGAAGCCTTTTGCTTATACCAGGGTTTCTTCCAAACCCTAACCTCGTGATATCCATCAAACCCTAATAATGAGATGGCCTAGCATTTCCTTCATACCCTAGTATTATTTTAGGTATCCTCCATATTTTCTTGCTCTCATCAATGTTGTCTAAACACGGGTGATGTCAATGAATTTTCTTCAATCTAGCTATGATACCATGTTAATTTTTCTTAGGGCTATATTTTTTTTTGCTTTAGATAATTGCATTTCATTATATACACATTGAATTCACCCCACAACATCATAACATTATTCAAAACAATATGAAATTATATTCATTATTAATGCAGTGGAACATAAATGAATAATAGAAGAAACATATTCACACATAGAGACACCAGGATTGGTCGAAGACCAGGGAAAACCCCCATAAAGGGGGAAACCCTTTCAGATTATTCTTCTTATTATATTGTCATAACAATTTCAGAAAAGAGAGAGTACAATGATCCATATCTTACTACAAAACTTATCAAATAAAATTTACTAGACAACATCTAAGAGATGAACCTAGCAATATTGATAATCAACACCTTTATTCAGAATCCTATGGCCAACGACCAATATATACGGTCAATT
Source organism: Pinus taeda (assembly GCA_000404065.3). NCBI lineage: Eukaryota > Viridiplantae > Streptophyta > Pinopsida > Pinales > Pinaceae > Pinus > Pinus taeda. Next base: position 21,521 of record APFE030042422.1, on the reverse strand, counting down.
ATCAAGCTATGCAGTCTATTGATAAAATGAAACCCTAGTTTCCAACCTCATCGATAAGCTCGCGTTCATGCAATTGCAATAAAAAATTCCTTGTGGAAACCTTGCGGCTGCAAATCAAAACCCTAGATCACACATGTGACCTTCAGACCCTACAATTTCGGGGCTGTATGAATCAATCTCCACAAACAAACCTCAGACCTGTGTGAGCCAAAACAAATAAAATAGAATGATTGATGATCTCCTAATGAGGGTCACTTGACTTGTAACTATAGCCATCTAAGGGTGTTTAATTTCCTTTTGGGTCGACCTCTCCTTTTTGTGCACATGGGGGTTTCCATATTAAAATATATTTTTCATTAACCAAATTAAATTCTTTCGATGTCTTGTAGGGGTGTTCCTTGATGAGGAAGAATTTCCAAAGAAGGGAATTTGTCATTGAGCTTCCATTAAGGAAATTTTGAGGTCTAAAATGGGCCTCCTAAGAAAAATTCCCAACCAAAATAAAATTTGTAAGAACCAATAGGATTCAAGATGATGATGTCAACCATGGGGGATGATTCACTATTTTTGGAGTAAAAAAGTAAAAAGATTAAAAAATAATAAAACAATAAAACTATTTTTCAACTCGTATTTTCAACTTATCTCCTTAAGGGTTTACTCAAATTTCAAGTTGGAGGACTCATTGGATGCCAAATCTAATTCAATATCCAAGGAGTACCCATGTTGCATACTTTTGATGGGCCCTGTTACATGAGAAATATATGAAAACATGTGATTGCAATCACATTTTTCATGTATTTCAGATTTTTAGCGTAACGGGGTCCATCGAAAGTATGCAACATGGGTACTCCTTAGATGAGGAATCAAATTATGTATCCAATGAGTGTTGTCACTCGAAATTTAAGTAAACCCATAAGGAGATAAGTTGAAAATACAAGTTGAAAAAATAGTTTTTATTTTTTTGCTCTAAAATTTGATGCTGTAATTTGATCTTATTTTATTATTTCCACTATTATTTTATAATTTCCTTAGGAGGCTCATTTTAGACCTCAAATTTCCCCTAATGCAAAATTAACAAAAAAAAAGATATGATTGGAGATTAATTCCATGGAGCTAGTTTTGTGTGCGAATACTATGGGAGAGAAAGAAAGTGATTTCTGAAAATAAACAGTGGGAGAGAAATATGGGTTGGAACCCAAGAGAAATAAAGCAAGACATTTCTTTAAGGGTTCAAGAAAAAATACCTTGAAAAATTTATGGAATTGTTCCCTTGGCAAAGAAGAGTATAGCTCAGGGGTAGCTAGTTGTGGAAGCTATCTTGCGATTGGGAGGACTATGAGAGCCCTTAACATGCTTCTAGGAAAGATTAGATAAGTATTTTTGTAGTTTACAGTATTGTCTAGAATATTTTGGCTAATAAAAAATAATAGAGTAGATACTAAATTGGAAACTGTGAATTTTACTATTAATTTATTATGAAAATTGTACTATGTAAATTATAAGCTTTACGGATGGATATCCTTTTTCATTCCTAAATGCAAGCAGTTAAGTTGTAAGTACAATTCTAGAGGCTACCATGGGTGGCAAGGTAATGTATACCTTAGAGACTCTCAATTGGATGGATACAGGTAAGGGATTTTCAAAAAGGATGAACATTAAAATTATATTAACCCCAATGGCCTAGTTTTCTAAATCAGTAGTTGCTAACAATGCTGGAAATCCATCAACTAAGGGGGCCTCCCAGATGTGAATTCCCATTTGGAATATGAGCCCCATCCAAAATATTGGCCTGGTTTCCATATATCCTTATAAAGTTTCCTTGGGTTTAACTGTCAGCAAGAGAGAGAAGCATATATGTGCCTTTGCAAAAAGAAAGTGTGCCTCATCAATGTCCGGTTGCAGGGGTATCCAGTTTCTTCTATTGCAGAGGGAGGCAAGGTGAGCCTCTAAGAGAGAGGTAATAGTACAACCCTATTAGAGTTACACACAAGAGAAAATATAACCGCCTAACATCAAATATCATAGTCCACATAGATGTGACAGTTGTTACCATCATTACAACACATCCTTAATTAGATAAGCACTAAAATAATATAAATAGTTCAAGTACTTTAGTACAGGTGAAAGAAAACATGAATCATAAATATTCATAGAAAAATCTTACAAATATTCACAATCCATGCATGAAAATTTGTTGGCCATCAGGCTTCAAGTACTAGGTAAAATTCCTTAGATACATGAATACAATGAGAATTACTAGCTCTAATAGTGGAGCATTGGAGCCATGATTTGCTACCCAAAATTACTAACTCTATCTCTATGATTCCTTATGGGAGAAGCCAAGGTGAAAAGTCCCTTGCATATACAATGAGGGTATAGATATATATAATAAATAGGGTGATCATACACCTCCCAGGTGACTCTTAGACTACTCTTATAACTGCTTGACTTCTCTATGACATTTCGACTCCCTCATGATGTTTCAAATTACATGGATGGCACTTAGACTTCCATTTTACATTTGATTTTCCAATATACAATTTACATAATCCACAAATTATGTGGCATATGGTGACTCATGACATGAAATGACATTGATGACATGGATTTCACGATTACATGGCAATGTCAAGCCACTCTTTTTTGTTTCTTTTTCTTTAATTATATATGTGCAATTCTTCATCTTCATGAGAGATATGATTTGTTCTTCCTATCCATGCTACAAAGGGTTGTGAATTAGATCTAGCCTTCATGTTGTCCCGATCTTTGATGTTTTTCTGAAATCTAGTGTTCCTTGGTCTTCTCACCTGATGATCATCGTATCTCTTTAGCTCCATATGTGTCTTATAGCATGGTCATCCTCTCATTTTCCTTCATCATCAACCTATCTTGATAAGATAGAGTACATATAATTCAAAAACATTCATGACAAGTCAACCTTAATCTGAAAAACCCCTAACCTAACATAGTTCATGAACTCACCCATTAGGGCTGAAGCTAGTCTGGTTGAGTGACTGGCTAAGGGGATTGCACAATTCTAGAGGCCAAGATATGGGAGTGAGGCTTGATACTATGTGATGCAGAGTTCAGGATCGGTAGGTTCAAGAGATTATGTAGTTGAGGGAGTTAGGAGCTCAAGGTAGGGTCTTGAGGCTTGATGATGCCTGCTGCATAGTTCTAGAAGGACATAGGCCAATGCATTACATAGGACTCAAGGACTCATTCCAGAGGATTTGGCCTTTAGACTGCACAATGTGTAGTTGAGGGAGGCATGGACGAAGGGATTACACAGTTGAGGGACTCAAGGGCTCATGTTAGAGCCTTGAGCCTTGATTTTTCCAACTGTGTAGATTTTAGTGGTAGGGAGACCAAGTGATCACACACTTGCACATTATTGAAGCTTAAGGCTAAGACTTGAGGAATCAGACTATGCAATGTGTAGATCAAGTTGGGATGGGTAGAAAAACTACGTATTTCTAGAGCTTAGCGAATGGGCTTGAGCACTCAAATTGCATAGTGCATAGTTATGGAAGGAAAATATTGTGCATTGTGTAGTGGAAAGGGACAAGGGTGTTTCTTGAGGGTTGAGACTACGCAATGCATGGTTCAAGATAGGAAAAATGAGGCTGAGTGAACCGGTCAAGGATTTTTTGTAGTTGGACTAAGTGTTAGATCAGTGAGTTGAATATGTGTAAAAGAGAGACTCTAAGAAAGATGAAAAATTTAGATCACTTGCTGATATGAAAAAGAACACTCAAAACATATAAAAACATACCTTCCTCAATGCAACAACTTTGCGATGAATCCTAACAAGTGCGACACTAAATATACACTTTGCGATGACAGTGATGACACTTATGCAACAGTGCTTAAAACTTCGGGATGAGAGTGATACATGTTCACATGATAGGAACAACTCATTATCACGAATATTACCCCTTGAGACAAACCAAAACTCCACCCTACGTGATGAATGACACTGCCCATGCTAGAAGACGACACATATGACATGGAAAGAAAAGCATGAACAAAACTTGCAATACACAAATGACGGTGAGAGAGACACATTCCAAAGGAAATATAACATAACAACGACACTAATAAAAGTGAAAGCAAGAAAAAGCGATAGTCAAAAACATGAAAATGACACTTGCAAAACGAAGGTGCATAAAAGTGACAGTTTGAAAAACTTTAAAAAATAGAACTACAATGCAAAGTGAGAGATTATCGATGAACATGCACATTAACTTTCAGCATGAGTTGAGAATGGCATAAACACTGTATTGACAAATTACACATGGACTGTTCAAGATTGCCCAAAAGAACACACTCATGAATTCAATGCAAACTAAGCATGTGTGAGCAAGTGAGTTTGACACTTGCAATACAAAAAGGGAGACCAAAATATTAAAAAACCATCATTGGCCAAGGAGTGACCACAGAACAACCAATCGCAAGATCCATAGTAGGCTCCAAAATTTGAGTGTAGGTAAAATTTTGGAGGGTTTTGTCACAGCAACAACACCTGGTGACACACTGGTAGAACTCCAACTTCTTTTCCTTGGTAAATTCTTTATGCAAGGTCTAGTTCTTTATGAAGTATTAATTCATTGTTAAGATTACCACAACTTCCCCACTTACCCAGTGCATGAATATATTCCCCTTTATTCCTTTTCTTGGTTTAACACAAACATAGGATCAATGATCACCCAATGTTTCAGATCGGGAAAAGAGTAATAAAGTTTTAAATATTTATATTTTCAAAGTGAAGTTTTTCATCTTTGGTGTTGCTTCACTACCAGCATGCCTAGATAGTGTCATAGTGGAGTCACTTCAGGGACACATAAATTACTCCACTACCAGCAGGCATGGACAGTACCTTGATGGAGTTGCTTGCTTCACCTCTCTGTGCAGGAAGCCTTCCTTTTCTTTTTCCCTTTTAATTTATTTTATATAGGACTATGCATTGAAACTTATTTATTTCATGGGAAGAAGATGGAACCCGAATTATTGAAGCTTGGAAAGGTTGTCCCTTCATAAGAGCATATATAAGACCTGTGATATTGGTTTTCTCATTTAGATTTTCCCCTTGTCCTTCTCTACTTGATTGGATCGTATTGAAAACACAAAAACATAAAGAACCAAGATAAGGTGTAAGATTTCCAAAATAGACACGGGTATCATGGATCAACACAAGGCTTCCCTTATTTAAGGATCATATTTTCTGTCAGAACATCACTGACCAAAAGATGTGACCAATATGAAGAAGACAGATAGAAGGTTAGCCAAATGTTTTTGTGTCAAAAGCCCTTTTTTATTTTTGCACATTTCCTTTTGATCCAACAAAGCATCTTTATGCAAGGTCTTACAAAATAAAAGAAAATACAACACACAATAAGAAAAGAAAACAAGAAGACAAAATAGAAGGAATCTAAACCAAAACATGATGCGACACCAAAATAAGAAAATATAAGAAAAACTACAAAAATTGAATGTAGGATGGATATGCAGTAAAACTAGAATGCATTTAGGCTTACTCCTAACCTAACCAGCTAAAAGGTCAGGGTCATGTAGTCGTCATATTTTCTCTTGACCTACATACACAAATATATGATCAATTAAAACTGACATAAAGAAATGTGAAACAAAACAATTAAGAACTTGAGAAACTTGCAGAAAATTTTGAAGATCATGTCTATCAACAAAAAGATAGATCATGGCCACCATTTCTAACCAGTTCACATTATTACATTTTCAATGAAAACTATCATTGAAAAAACATCAAAATATTTTTGTGAATGTGTCTTCAACTACACTAAACTCCTTACAAAGCACGCAGAAATATCGAAACTTTTTATTTTTTATAGAGCTTTCCAAGTAAGATTGCTCCAACCATTCAATGATTGGATCATTAAATTCATGATGGTCCTCTTGAAAACCCTGAAACCTTCGAGAAGATGGATTTTTAGTTAGAGGCATGAGATTACATTGAGAATCTCGCAGGGGAAAATAGATTTAATCATATTTAGCAGGCATGTCAAGATAGTGAAGATTGACATAACCATTAGTCAGTGCAGAAGTTCCTCCACTACTTGAGAAGTACTTGGATGTGAGATTTTAAACCATAAAGATCAAAGGATGTAAAACAACTATCATTGGATGTGATAATGGGAAAACAGTACTGGATGATAGCCATCAAAGACAAAATCATGGTCAAACATGCTAATTAAAGCATCAGATTCCCAATTTGTAATTAACAAGGGTAAATCAATTTGAACAATTTCACAAATGTTCTGCATAATAGAATCATCTTCCTTGCATGATAATTGTAACAAATCATTTTCTTGTAACTGGTTACATACTGTTATAGCAACATAATCATAAAAAGAAGTAAAATGTAACACCAATACAACAAACATAAGAAACTAGTCAGTGTAAAGGAGAGTATAATAATTTGATTCATCAAATAGTCCATGCATTTGCTAATGCTTAAGAGGATTTCAGGTGTGATGAAGAAAAATATTAGCATCAAAATATTCAAAAGAAGGATCAGGAGATGATTTTTTTCAAAAGAATGTGGCACGTATGACTCCTTTGGCCAAAGATAATCTTTAAAATAACCAATTTCATAGTTCTATCATTCAGTGAGAGATACACGTTCCAAACCCAAGTTTTATACAAGATATTTTCATGAATATGAATCAACTGAATTCAAAGAATACATCCAAAATACCAAAAATCCTTCAGGAAGGAATTTATGTCTAATGAAACCATGCAAAGAGAAATATTTTGTGAGAGAAACCAGATATGACTTAGTTCGGGGGTCTTACCAAAGTTGCGAGGTCCTGAAATAACTGACAATAGAAGTTGAAGTTTCTCGACTGTCTGATAAGTCCCGAAACTTTCAAGGATTGTAAAATCGCATTTTGAAGATTGAACTAGATCCTACATGGTGTGAGGATAGGTTATTTCATTTATTTCAATGTGATCACTATCAACTAGATGGCATCAATCCGTGTCATAGATTTGATCATATTTTACAACTTTAACAACCTGACTAGTCAAGTCGAAATATTCTTTTGATCGCAAATTCAAAGATGTATGAATCCGAGAAGTTTCATGAGAAATTTGATTTGATGAGTTGTCTTCATGCAAAACAAGATATGATACAAGATGGAATAGATAATAAATGATATTATTATTTTATCTTTCATCATGGACAACCTCAATACCTTGTGTCAATTGAGAAGTGACCTCATTTGATGAAGAACTTAAAGAGCATGGAGCATCTTCATTGAATTTAGATGAATCACAAAAAGGAGAGAACAAGGGATAATGGGACAAATAGGAAGTTTCGATGAGAACATTTTCTACGATTGGATTAGATTCTAGATCTAATTTTGTCAAATCAACATCTTCCAGAGGAACTAAAAAATTTGTTGGTGCACTTGGGAATTCATCATCACGTACATCAACAAAATCATTACCATGAGAATGATTGTTTCCCAAGACTACGGATCTAAACAATTTGATTTCATTTGATTCACTACTGATATTAGAAGATTGAAAATCATCCAAGAATATAATACCATCATCTTGACAGGGAGGACTTAAAAAAAAAAAGAAAAAATATTAAAAGAGTCTTCACCTTCCTTCTCTATTTACGAAATGTGATGACCTTTTACTTGATTGCAATCCAAGAGTGTGAATAAATAATTGGTGGAGCAGTTTGATCAACCATATCATAATAAAAAGAGTCATTGCATGTAAATGATAGGGGATAACATATTTTCTTTGCAGAAATAACAATTTCAGGGGAACCAAATTCAATATTGTGGTTAAGAGCGCTAATTTCATCTTGAGGAATGGAAAGATTAGTCTTCACTATAGGCTTCTTGAACCATTTTGGGATTTCCTACGTGGGGTATGAGGAAGGAAAAACAAAAGGAGAATGAGTAGATGGATTTGGAATTTTATGTGCATATTTCCCAACTTGATTTTCATCGCGTGGAGGCACCCTCATTAGAATTAGAAAAGGAGGAGGAAAAGGAACAAAATGAGTGGTAAACTCCTCTAAAATTAGGGGTGTCTCCTAGTTTACAAGAGTTGGGGAATAAGAGACATCATTTGGTTTGGATTCACTGTGCAAAGAGATATGAACAAAATGCTCAAACTTATGTTTCAAGAAATCTCAATCTGTAAGTTCTTCAGGAAATTCATAACAAAGGTGAAGGAAATGATTAGAGAAATCCTCAAGGGATTCATTAGGCTTCATTATAAGTTGATTTATTCTTTTATAAACATCTTGGTAATCATACCTATCGAATTTTAAATAGACCTCCTCGACAAGATGGTTAAGGAAATGAGTGGAAGCAGGTGATAGAGTGTGACACCATCATCAAACTCAACCTTCAAGGGTGAGGAAGAAAATAATACAAGCCACATCTTCACAATCAATTTCATAGTATTCACAAAACTTAAGGAAAAGAAATGCATGCTTGGTAACAGATGTATCACCCTCACCATCAAACTTGAGTTGAGACAAGTCATGAAGAGATTCATCAAGGATTGAAATCTCACTAGGGAATACGTTATAAAAACACCCTGGAAGTATGATTTAAGGATGAGCCATTTATGATAAGAGATTAGAAAAGGACTAAATGGGCTCAACTTGTCATCTGGCCCTCCTTCTAGTGCCATTTGTTGATCGTGTTATAAATCTGTCAACTAAGGGGGTCTCCTCAATGTGAAGTCCCAATTAGACCTCACATTGTTTGGAATAGGAACCCCATCTTAAATATCAGCTCTATTTCCATATATACTTATAGATTTTCCTTGGCTTTAACTATTGTCAAGAGACAAAATTGTATATGTCCCTTTCCAAAAAGAAAGTATTCCTGGTGAATGTTCGGTTTTAGGTGTATCTAGGTACTTCTACTACAAAGGAAGGAAAGGTGAGCCTCTAAGAAAGAGGTAATAGTACCAACCTAGTTGATTCGGATTTAAACAGGAATGCAATAAAATATAGAGATAACCATATACACAAAGATGCAGCAAAAATAATACTTCATTTCATTAATGGAAAATGTCGAAATATGCTTACAACCAGAAATGGAAATAAACCAGCTAGGGTGATGGTAGCTTATCTCTGAGAAGAGATGTGGCGGCTACATGCCTCTGAACTGTGTTACAATGAGGCTCGAAGGC
>APFE030042422.1:0-12294 GCA_000404065.3 Pinus taeda | reverse complement strand
CCCTTCACATTCCAAAACCTAACCCTAGAAAATGAAACGCCAAATTGTGGGCCCCGTTTTGGGTAAATTGGTACATCAATTTCCCGGGGTCGTAACTTTGGCATATGATCTCTGTTTGATGTGTATGATAACTCGTTAGAAATATCTATGCGAGAACTACCACTTTGGGAAGGGAAACATCGGTCAATGGACCCATGTTGCCCCTATATTTCCCAAAAAACGTCGTTTAGGGCCTCAAAACGGCTCCGGAAGTTGAGGACCCGAAAAACGGCTAAAAATAGTAAACTGTGCTACAATTACGGAAACTGAAAAACTGAAAGAGATAGTTGCGGGGGTCCAAATGGGATAGGTGGGTGGCCACCAACATCCAACTGGATCATTCCTCCCCCGTTAGGAAGCAATGGTCCCCATTGCGTTGAGTTCCTCCCTGAGATGAGGAAGCTTCTGCTGAGCTAGGTCATTGGAGAGTTGTTCTGCAATCTCTGATGTGTCCAGAAATGGTGGGAAGCATGGTCGACGACGATCCACATTGAACATTCGGTGCAAGCGAAGGAATGGAGGAATTTTTTGCTTCAATGCATTGTTGCCCATAGCCTTGGTACTAGTGTAAGGACCATGTCGGAGTGGTTAGAGCTTCTGATGGGTTCTTGTAAGGCATTCTTTCTGTAGATGTAACCAAACTTTGTTGCCCACCTGAAACTTATGTGGTACCCTTGTGGGTGAGGAGAAGTTGTTCCTGTGTTCTGTCATGACCGTATCCCTTTGCTGCTGTTGCTGCTGTGTGGAGGAACCCTTTGTGGGGGTCATGTATGTAGCAATGATCTTCCCCTTACGTTGGGAGCAAACCAGACAGAAAATAAATTTCCTAGTTTGTGATATGAGCTTGCTGCCTTTCTTAGCAGTGATCAAAGAGGTGGCAGTAGGTGGGGCTACCTCTGGTATCCTGTATAATGAATTACTCAATAAAATAATGACAACACGAGGCCTTGACTCATACACAGCATGTCGCCTCCACAATTATGGCTGGCCTAATAATACATCACAAACATCCAGAGGTGTAACACCACACAATACCTCGTCTATGAATGGTTTGATGTTTTAGGGAAGGTGGCACTGCTAGCGAACTTTGAGATCTCGTCCTTCATGAAGCCACCTGATACTATACAGCTGCGGGTGTGGTGTAGTCGGTAGGCCCAACTGCTTCACAACCTTTGCTAAAATAAGGTTCTTTTGGCTACCACTGTCGACAATGAGTTGCAGTAGCGAACCCTTCACCCACATCTGAGTGGAAAAGACGTTCCCCCTCCTCTAGCTCTTCGGGCTCATTCTTCTGGATCTTGGCAGTGGTGACAATGGCGCTGGGATCCGCATCAATGATCTGCTTCCCTTTACCATTCCCCTTGTCGGGTTCTAGCTCAGGGTGGGAACATGCATCTGATTCGGAAGCGTTCAACTCGGCCACCAACGACTACTTGGTCTGACACTCACTTGTGTTATGAGTGGGACTCTTGTGGAACTCACACCACTTTCATGTGTCCTTATTTGGCTTTGTGGTGTTGTTCTTTTCTTGCAACTTTGACGGGTTGTCTTGGGTCACCCCGCCTTGGCTTTGTCCTTTGGGCTTCGGATTTGTAGATCCAAAGTCTCGCTTCTTCTATTTGAACTTTTGCTCAATTTTGATAGCGTATCGGTATGCTGTGCCGAGTGAGGAGATGTTGAAGAAATCCATATCTTCCTGGATGTATCTATGTAAGCAGCCGCAGTATTTGAGTACCGGATGCTGCTCAAAATCTTTGATACCCAACTGTGTACGAAGGGTATGAAAAATGTTTGTGAACTCAGGCACATCTTGGTCCCATCCCTGCCGCAGGGTGGTCCATTTGATGTATTTGTCCTCATAGCGTTTGATAGGGTAGTACTGCTCCTTGATGGAATTCCGAAAGTCATTCCAAGAGGGTGCAGCTGAAAATAGTGAGCCTGTATTTTCATCCTTCTGCTCGCAGTAGGTTTCCCACCAGTCCTTGACATGGGGGACTGCTTTGAGAAGAGCGAAAACAATCTTTTCTCGACATGAAAATTCATGAACAGAAAAATACCCTTCTAGCAGATTTAACCATTTATCTACCGCATCTGCGTCTATCTGACCCTCGAATATGGGGATTTCAAAATTAATTTGTACCTTAAAGGGCGTGGCGTTTCCAGAGTAGCTTCTGGAAGCCGATGCGTCGCCTCTGGGTAGCCGCTAAAGGTTCTGCGCAAAGCTATCCATCATCGCGTTCCGTTGATGCTCGAGGGCTTCTTCGAGCAAGATTTTGATAAGATCTCCTACCCCCTCGTCTTTCTTCTCATTCGCCATGGGAGGCCATCGGGATTTGCGAGGCTGGTCTTGCAAAGGTTCGACCAGTTCAAGCCCTAACTCCTTATATCCAGACCTTGTTGGGGACATGCAAAGAAAAACAGAGAAAAAGCAGACCGCTCTGACACCACTGATCCAGATTTAAATAGGAAACGCAATAAATACAGAGATAACCATCATACACAAAGATGCAGTGGAAATAATACTTCTTTCATTAATGGAAAATACTGAATATGTTTACAACCAAGAAATGGAAATAAACCAACTAGGGCGATGGTAGCTTATCTCTGAGAAGAGATGTGGCAGCTACATGCCTCTGAACTGTTCTGAACTGTGTTACAATGGCTCGAAGGCCTATTTATTGTTGAGAAACAATGGAAAACTCTTCACATTCCAAAACCTAACCCTAGAAGATGAAATGCCAAATTGTGGGCCCCGTTTTGGGTAAATTGGTACATCAATTTCCTGGGGTCGTAACTTTGGCATACGATCTTCGTTTTACGCGTATGATAGCTCGTTAGAAAGATCTATCCAAGAAATACCACTTTGGGAAGTGCAACATCGGTCCATGGACCGATGTTGCTCCCAAATTTCCCAAAAAAACATCATTTAGGGCCTCAAAATGGCTCCGAAAGTTCAGGACCCAAAAAACTGCTAAAAATAGTAAATTGTGCTACAATTACAGAAACTGAAAAAATGAAAGAGATAATTGCAGGGGTCCAAATGGGATAGGTGGGTGGCCACCAACATCCACCTGGATCACTAGTAGAGATGCACACAAGCGAAAAGATAACCTCCTATTATCAAGCAAAATATTCCACATATATGCGACGATTGTTACAACCATTATAACACATCTTCAATTAGATAAGCACTAAAATAGCCAAAATTGTTCAACTACTTTAGTATGGGTGAAAGCAAACATGATCATAAATATTCACAGAACAGTCTTACAAATATTCGCAATCCATGCATGAAATCATGTTGGCTATTAGGCTTCAAGTATTAATTAAAAGTCCCAACATACATGAATACAATGAGCATTACTAGCTTCAATAGTGGAGCACTACAACAATGAATTTCTCTCCAAAAGTATTCCTTATGGGAGACACTAAGGTGAAAGGTCCCTTGCATGTATAATGAGGGTGTGTATAACAAATAGGGTGATCATACACCTCCCATGTGACTCTTGGAATACCCTCATGATTGTTTTACTTCTCTATGACCTTTCAAATCCCTCATGACATTCAAATTACATGGATGACTCTTGGACTTCCACTTTACATTTCATTTTTAAATATATAATTTACATAATCCACAAATGATGTGGCACATGATGACTCATGACACGACATGACAATGATGACATGGGCTGCATGGTGACATGGAAATTCCAAGACACTCTTTGTTGTTGCTTTGTCTTCGATTAGATATGTGAAATGCTTCATATTCATGAGAGATATTTTTTTCTTCTTATCCACCCCCTAAAGAATTGTGAATTAGATGAAGCCTTCATGCAGTCCTGATCTTTGATATTTTGTTGTAACCTGGTGTTCCTTGGTCTTCTCATCTGATGATCATCTTATATATTTAGCTCCATATGTATCTTCTATCATGGTCCTCATCTCCTTTTCCTCCATCATCAACCTGTCATGATAAGATAGAGTACCTGGAATTGAAACCATTCATGAAAATCCGACATCATTTTGAAAAACCCCAACCTAACATATTTCATGAATACACATGTTATTTTTGGAATTGGTGACTCATTGAGTGACTAGCTAAGGGGATTTCATAGTTCTAAAGGCCAAGGTCTAGGACTGAGGCTTTATACTACGCAATACATGGTTCAAGATGGCGAGGTTCAAGAGATTGTGAAGCTGAGGCGGTAAAGAGCTCAAAGCAGGGGCTTGAGGCTTGAAGTGTCCCATTGCACAGTTCTGGAAGGACAAAGGCCAAGGAATTACATAGTTGAGGGACTCAAGGACTTAGTCTAGAGGTTTTAGCCTTTAGACTTTGCAATGCATAGTTGAGGGAGGCTTGGGAAGGGGGATTGCGTAGTTGAGGGAGGCTTGGGAAGAGGGATTGCGTAGTTGAGGGACTCAAGGGATCATGTTGGAGGCTTGAGCCTTTAGTTTTCCTAGTAATCAATTTGGGAGGCAAGGAGACCAAGTAATTGTAAAATTTCATAGTTTAAGAGCTTAAGGCTAAGGCTTGAGGATTAATACTGTGCAATGCATACTTAACGTTGGGTTGGGGAGAAAAATTATGTAATTCTGGAGCTTAGGGGCTAGGCTTTAGCACTGAGATTTCACAGTGCACATTTCTGGAAGGAAAATACTATGCATTGTGCAATTATAAGGGACAAGGGTGTTTCTTTAGGGCTGAACTATGCAATTCTCAGTTCAAGCTAGGTAGGATGAGGATGACTGACCCAGTCGGGGAGTTTTCCCAGTTGGACGAAGTGTTGGATCAATGAGTTGAATATGAGTGAAAGAGAGACTATTAGCATGATAACACACTTAGATAACTTGAAGATATGACAAATAATACTCAAAACATATGAACAACATACCTTCCTTAATGCAACAACTTTGTGACGACTCCTACCAAGTGTGACACTAAAGATACAATTTGCGAAGACAGTGACCACACTTGTGTGATAATGCTTAAAAATTTGAGAATGAGTGTGATACATGTTTACATGATAAGAGAGACTCATTATCACAAATATTACCCCTTGATTCTAACCAAACCTCCACTATACGCGATTAGTGACACTTCCCATGCCAGAAAATGACACATGTGATATGGAAAGAAAAACGTGAACAACACTTGTAACAGACAAATGACAGTGAGAGAAACACATCCAAAGAAAATATAACGTGAGAAAAAAACTAATTAAAGTGAAATAAAGAAAAAGTGGAAGTTGAAAGCATGAAAATGACACTTGCAAAAATGAAGGTGCACAAAAGAGACAATTTGAAAAACTCACCAAAATAGAAGTACAACAGAGCAGAAAGTCAGATATTGTTGATGAACATGCGCACTAACTGTCAACATGGGTTGAGCTTAGTGTAGACACTATTTGATGCACTATGCTAGGCTTGTTCAAGCTTTCATGAAAGAATACACTCATGAATTCATTAAAAATTGAGCATGTGTGAGCAGGTGACTTCGACACTTGCAATCCAAAAATGCAGACAAAAATCTTAACAAAACATCACCACCAAGGAGTGATCACAGAACGAACGATCACAAGATCCACAGTAGGCTCCAAAATTTGAGTGTAGGTAAAATTTTGGAGGGTGTTGTCACAACGACAAAAATATTATAAACAAAAGAGTGGTGTGGTTCAAGAAAATTGACAAGAAAACTATGTGTATGTTTATATACAGTAAACTGAAAATTACTAAAGGCAAAATCCTAGAGTTTGAATCCTGGTTAGTTACCCAAGAAGTTAGTAGACAATCTAGGTATCAACTAACTTTAGAGTGGATGGATCCTAAACTCTAATAGATAGGTCTCAGAAGGGATGGAAATCACCACCGAGTCTTCCATACTATAATGTTTTAAGATGAGATAAACTTGAAAACCATAAAAGAAAAACTAATTATTTTCTCTTTCATTCCTATGTACTAGTTATGTACAAATATTCAGATAAAAGAAAAAATATAGTTAACAACATTGTAAGAACATAAGGGAATAAAATAAGTGTTATGGAATTGCTATATAATCTCAAATATCCTTTCTATTAAAAGACCTTAAATTAATTTCAGTATATTTAGACATAAAATGGAAAAAGTTCCATTGATACAATATAATAAACTATAGTAGTAAAAAAAGGTAAGGTGTACTCTTTATATTGATACAAATAATACCACAGATATACAAGTTGAACGAAAGGAATTTTCTAGAGGAAATTATTTTAAAAAAGGATGCAAAAGATATAAATATTAATAGAAGGGTTTACAAAATATCCAAATAGGATTGTTTAAGGAACAAACATGCATAACTAGTTGCAAGTTTGTTTTATCTATCTATCTATCTATCTAGATATATATCTAGAATATATATATATATATATATATATATATATATATATATATATATATATTATATATATATATAGATAGATAGATATACATATATACATATATGGGGGGGTATGGTGGCTAGAGTTAAGGCCAATATTATACAATATTAAAATTTCAAATACATATTGTCATTTCTGCCATAATAGAAAAAATACATTGAAAATGTCAAAAGACATTCTACACATAGGGTTTCTTGGAAGATAATTTTTCAAGTCAAAATGGCCATATATACATAAGATATATCATAAAAAAACTTCTTGGAAATTTATCTGAGAGGTTGTGGAAACAAGTTTTCATTGTGAGGGTATAAACCCTAAGTTGTAGAAACTCCAAGAATGGGTCTATGTCTCATGTTCGAGTACCCTAGAGAAAAACCAAGAATTTTTTTTTGAGTAAGAACCTAGATAATTGCTAATCAAGTAATGATTCCAAGAGGGAAAACCATAAATATTTAACATAATAGTCGTGTCCCCATATAGGAGCGTCTAACCTACAAGTTTCCAAGGAAGTTTTATAAGTCTTGTGATAAATATGGAAAGGAAATGAAAAGGAAAAATGTCTGACCCACAATCATACCATTACGAGAAAACATTACCTTTATTTTCATAGGAGTCAAGGTTTCCTTTCTGTGCCTATGGCTAGGATAAAATACAACGTTAAAAAAAGGGGATACTTCGTTTGAATATTTGGTAATATGAAGCAAAATGACCAATGTTTAGCTTGAAAAGGTTACCTGAAATTCGCATAACAACAAACTAGTGCTTGTCTCATTTTGTCACGAGAGGATTCTAACCTCACAACCCTTTCTTTTCACCTTTTGTAACACTGGGATGAAGGGTACTTGAGAGCAAACCTATGACAGAAAAAATTAAGCGTTGTGATTGCATAAACAGAAAGAAGGAATCATCCTATCTTAATAACCTACCCACATAATTGAAATTTGCAAGATATTACAATAATAAGTAAATAAATCCTAACCTTAAAAGTTAAATGTTTAAGGACTAGCATTTCTTTGCCACATTGAAGCCACATAAGTCAAGAGACTGCAATAAGTCATAGAGAACTAATTTCTACGAGAGTAAACCATGTTCAAAGGTGTAACAAAGGAAGAATGGTTACAAATCTCACTCTAGAACAAAGAAAGAGAAAATGAGGCTAGTATGGAAATGTGGGTGAAGGTAGTTGTACCAATATATTTTGGTGTAACTATGTTCACCCACACTATCGCACTAGCCTCATTATTTTGTTTCTTTTGAAAACCCCATGATCGTCAATCAAAGCCCTAATGCATGTTGATTGTCAATTCTATGACATCTCATAAGCACATTAACTAATGAATTAACCTCTAGTGTGTAACCATCCATAAAAACACCTCGCATTAGAACTAGTGATATCTATAGTAGGCGAAAACCAAAAATGTGATCAGCTACAAGTTTCAATGTTGAGGCGGGATACCATATATCATAACAACCTTATTCGTGCAGTCATCTTGTCCTTAAAATATTATATAGTAACTATATTATAGATTTGTGGTAGATATTCATGCTCATATGGATCTACAGTAAACATATTGGAAGAACTATAGTATTAGGAGTAGCCTCGTTGAGGTTTCACGAATTTTCTATATACCTAAACTATGAAGAGTTTGCATATAATGAGTAGATTTTTATAACATGTATGTTGTTAAGGGAAAACTGTTCTACAGGAATACCTATAAGATTAAAGTGAACATTGTATATTATTAACTCTAAAAAGATTAAATTTGTACATATAAAGATGTGTAAATGGAAAAGAAAAAAAAAATATGATGTACATTTAGTCAATGACCAAAAGAAATGGTAGGAGATGGAAAACATAGTAAAAATTTAGATTAGATAAATATGTGTTGATGGGAAAAGAAAATGATACTTGTTGATTCATTCTAAATGTAAACTAATGGTGAGAGAGCATTTAAATGCTTATGACTTCCTACCTCAGGGTTGAGACAAAAAATTGATTATATCACTATAAGAGTTCTTGAATGGTGAGCATTTCATTTAAAAAAAGAAATAATGTCCATTTGCATTCATATATGATATTAAGAATTTTTTTCATGGTGAGGGATGTTGCAGACGGTACTAAAGCACCAAGGTTCAAAAGTAAGGCCTTTGGCCAACCACATTTCCTTAATTTAACTAACAGTGAAATTTGTTCATATTACACACTGAATACAAAGGAAGGTCAAATAAAAATACAAAGAAGGCAACATGGCAGAACATTGTAATGATACTGACATTAGTGAAGGCGACATTTATGTACATCTAAGCTAGAAATTCCAAGTCCCTAATAGAGAACTATTAGACATGATGAAAAATATATAAGATGAAATATTAAACCTCCATGTTTATCATGAACAATTGTTAAAATCTAGTGGAGAACAAGAATAGATAATCAATAATTTGGCAAATAAAACAAATTCCAAAATAGTAGCGTCGATGAAAGAAGGTGAAAATAATGAAGAAACATTTAAACGAAATGAAATGGAAGAGGAAGTAGAAATTCAAAAAAAAATAATTGAAGAAGAGGAACACAACTCATCCATGATTCAAATTAATCCTGAAAAGTAACCCAAGGTGGAGGTACATTGGGAATTTAGAAAATGAAGTCTGCCAACATATGATGGGGAATTTTAGGAAGTGACAAATGCCTCATTGTTGAACATAAATCAATATTTTTAGGTTTATGATTATACCAGCAACTTAAATACCAAGTCAACCACTTACCAGTTATAAGGGAAAGCATCCCTATGGTTGGAAGAAGTTCGAACAATTCATAACTTCGAAGGAAAAGAAGTTAACTGCAAGAAATTCCAGTGATTATTCAAGGATAAATATTTAACAAAAATGATAGTTTGATGAAAAGGAAAATGAGTTTCATGATTTGAAACTAGGACAAATGTCTATGGACAAAATGATAACTAAATTTACACATCTGTAACATTATGTGCCTTATATAAACGAAGAAAAAGAAAAAATTTAGTAGTTTTTAATTTTTATTCCACCCTCCTTCAAGGAGAAAATTGAGTATGATAACCCCAATATTATCGATGAGGTTATTCGAAAAGAAAGGATTTTCTACTAGCAAGCCAAACCAAATAATGATAACTCAAAAACCTAGCTTAATAAAAATAAATAATGAGCAATGCAAAATACTAAGGGAGAAAAAGGTGGACAATTTAATTAGAGAAGTAAAGGAGGGAAAAATCGTAGTGTAAACAAAAATAATGGACAATCCCGGAAGTAGAAAGGGAAAACCCAGATTGGGTCTAAGTAAATTGAATCTAGTAAAGGACTAAATGGGAAAGATAGGTAACCATTAAAATATTGGGTTTGTGGTGAACCCTGCCTTTTATGAAACTTCCCTTATAATAAAAAATCCATACAACAACTTCAAAATGTCTAAGAGGCTTCCATTGTCAATGACGCAATGAGAAATATTCTACGCATTAGCCAACATTGGAGGAGAAACATACAAAGCACCAATCCACTATGGTAGAAAATCGAAGGTGTTATCTATACCAATATTTTTCTTTATTAATTGATCATGATGCCAGGGTAATTTATGTTGACCATGAAGTTGTAGAAAATTGTAAATTAGTGGCTGCAAATTTTAAAAATCCCTGGCTGGAACAATTGGATATGGGTGGAAAATGAAGGGTCACAAATTGATTAAAATCTTGCTCGATTGTGTTGAATGGGAAACAAAACACAATCAATTTAAATGCATTTCCATTAGGCTCTTATGATGTCTTGATAGGCATGGACTGGATGGAAAGTCATAAAGCACTTGTTAATTGTCTTGAGAAAATAATTACTTGTATAAATAAAAATGGTGAAACAAAAGTTATAAGATGAATACTAAACCTATTTCTATACATCAAATATCAGCATTACAGTTGAGTAAAGTAACCAGAAAAGGGTGTTAATTTTTTTCCACCAAAGTAGAAAATTAATCCCAGAACAAACTGACTAAGTTAATAGAAGAGTTGGAGGTGGTGAAAAAATTCCAAGATGTATTTCAAGATGAAATCCATGGGCTACCTACCATGAGGGAGAGAGATTTCTACATAAAACTGATGCTAGGCGCAACACCAACATCCAAAGCCCCTTATCAAATGACTATACTATAAATTATGGAATTGAAAATTTAATTGTAGTAATTGTTATGTAAAGGGTATATTAGGCCCAACATATACCCATGGGGTGTACTAGTCCTTTTTGTTAAGAATAATGATGGAACATTTAGGATTTTCATTCATTATCACCAACTCGATATGTTAACAATTAACAATAAATACCCTTTACCCTGCATTGATGATATTTTTGACCAAGTTAAAGGAGTAACTCTATTGTCCAAGATAGATATTGGATATGGGTATCACCAGCTGAGAATCAAGGAAGAATATGTGTACTAAAAATAATGTTCCAAACCCAATATGAACATTATGAATTCACAATGTTACCTTTTGGGCTTACAAGCACACCTTCCACTTTTATGTGCTTAATGAATGGCGTATTCAACAAATTTTTGGGTAAATTTCTGTTAATTTCATGGATGATGTACTATATACTCTAATATTTCATAGGAACACTAACAACATTTGGAAGTACTATTCTGAACCTTAAGGGAAAACCAATTATATTCCAAATTCAGTAAATGTCAATTTTTTTAGGATAAGATACAATATTTGGGTCACATAATTTGAAAAGAAGGGATATCAGTGGATCCCGAGAAGGTGAATGCCATTCTTGATTGGCCAATACCAAAAGGCATAGCTGATATAAGATCATTCATTGGGATAAATAGTTATTACCGCAAGTTTATAGAGGGATTTTCTAAGTTGACACACCCTATAACCTCCTTACATAAGAAAGGGGTAAAATTATTATGGATAGAATAGTGTCAGGAAAGCTTTGAAAAGCTGAAACACCTACTTACAGTTTCTCTGGTGCTCAAAATAAAAGATCCAAAAAATGATTTTAAAGTGTGTATAGATGCCTGCCTTGAATGTCTGGGGGTGTACTCGTGCAAGAAGGGCATGTTGTGGCTTATGGGTCACAAAAATTGAATCAAAAAAAGAATAACTACGTACTTTATGACATAGAATTGGTAGCAGTACATGTCCTCAAATTGTGGAGGAATTATTTGATGGGAAGAAAATTCACATTAATCACATATCATGTAAGTATGAAATATTTTTTGAGCTGACCCGATATGAGTGCCAAGCAAGCTAGGTGGATGGCTTTCCTAAGTGAATATGAATTTAGTATCAAACACGTAAAAGGAAAAGAGAATAAGGTGGAAAACACCTTGAGTCGGAGTTTATAATGAGTATATGAAACTTTTATTAGTCAAAGTGAAACAAATCTATTGGAACAATTCAAAGAAGCAACATTAATGGATCAAAAAAATAACTAAATATATAAAAAGAGGGAAACTAATATTGATCTAGATAAAAGGGTTGATTATGAGATTAAAAAAAAAGGTTATTAACCTATAAAAGAAGAATATATATATACCGTTTCAGGAGGAAATCAAGCAATTGGTAATGGATGAATGCCATAAGAAACCTTTTGCAGGTCATCTAGGGTACCAAAAATTGATTACAACCCTCAAAAAAGAGTTCTTCTAGTCTGGGATGAAGAAGCAAGTTGTTGGATATTTGGTTAGGTTCCAAGAATGTCAGTAAGTGAACATAAAACATGTTATGAAAACATCTCACAAAAAAATAGAAAAGATAGATCAACGCCTTAGAATTCAGCCTCTTTGAGGGGGCAACCTCCTTTACATTACACAAATGAA
>APFE030042421.1:47444-72738 GCA_000404065.3 Pinus taeda | reverse complement strand
ATACCTTGGGGTTAATATATCCTTATGAAATAAAGGCTTTTGCTTATTACTACAAAAAGGGTAAATATACGGCAAAAGATAGGGTCAAAAACTGATCAATTGCGAGTCCCAACAGCAAGTTGAACCAATTTGGGAAAGAGCGTTTGGGATTATATCACAGAAAGGATAGATAGATGCCGATGAAACACTAAATTAGAACTGTAAAACCAGCACACAATAGAGCATTATGTCAGGCCAAGAGGGATAGATTAGCAGAGGGCTTTAGATGTGAACATAATTGTTTGAAATACTAAGAGAGGGGTTGAAACAATATTTCGTTACTTTTAACAAAATTTCACTTAATTAATCTTGAAATTGAACTCATATTAATCAATCATTTACAAGGTATGAACACAGAGATCAAAATTGCAAGTTAAGAACTTGAAGAAGAAACACTTGTAAATAATATTTAATTCAATGCAACCATTTTTTAGGACAAAAATATTCTATAAAGCACCAACTTACAAAAAATAAACGTTGCAACCTGTCAAGAAGAAGAGAACACCAATCCTTAGTAATCACCAAATTACAACTTCTGTAGGCACCAACCTACAAGAGATTTCAGTCCCCTAGTTGAGCTCCATCTTAGCAACTTCGTTGGCACCAACCTTCAGGAGACTCCAGTCTCCTCAATTGACCACCAACTCAACAATTTGTAGGCACCAACTATAGAAATATGGTGATAGAATTGCAACTACTCAAGAAGTTTAATCTGAAATCAAGAGGCACAATTCTACTCTACTGATCAATGGAATTTAATTCACAATTTAGAACAACATTCACAAACATGCAATAAGAAAAACCACACATGCACATTATTTTTCTAGGGGAACACAGTTGGGAAAACCCCTTCAAACCTCTTTGCATTAATCAGATGAATAGAGAATGTATTACAATTGCTTGCGTGCTCTAAGCACAACTTGAAAGTGAATAAAATATATCTTTGCTCAATGAGAAGCTCTGACCCAAACTTAGTCAATTTATTCTTTTTCTTGATCCCCCATATCCTTGTGCAAATCCTGAGGAATTAGCCCCTATATTTTAGGAATTTTCCTCCAATTGATTGCACAATTCCCAAGGATTGATTATTTTACTGCATGAAACACCTATACACTCAAACTAGTTTACAATTGCTTATTACACTTGATCAAGACTTATGCAGAAACACAAAAAAATACAAACATACACATAAACACAGAGATGCAGCAGAAATAAAACTTCATTTCATTAATATCAAAGAAATGAAATATGCTTACATACAGAAATGGAAATAAACTAGTTCGGGTGATGGTAACTTATCTCTGAGAAGAGATGTGGAGGATACATGCCTCTGAACTGTGTTTCAATAAGGCTCAAGGGCCTTTTTATTATTGAAAAACAACGAAAAACCATAAAAAACCGAAAATCTAACCCCATGAGATGGAACGCCAAGAGTTTGTGGGCCCAGTTGGGGTTAGTTGGGCAACCAACTTCTCGGGGTCGTAATTTGGTCATATTATGTCCGTTTGGTGCATATGATACCTTGTTGAAAATATATCTTTGGGCACTACAGGATTTGCCATAGGCACTTTCCTACAGCTATGGGCTTATTGCAAACCTGAAAAAAATGTTTTTTAGGGGGTCAAAACTGCTACGGAATTTTTGGACTCAAAAAACTACTAAAAATAGTAAATGCTTATATACAAAAGGAAACTAATGAAATCAACTAGAGGTCTAGGTGGAATAGGTGGGTGGCCACCAATATCCAACTTGAACAATCCTCTCTCCTTAGGAAGAAATCATCCCCATTCCGTGCAGAGCCTCCATGAGGTGAGAAAATTTCTGTTGAACCCAGTCCCTGGTGAACCACTTGCCTTGGTGAAGGAATTGGCCCACTTTGACAACTCGATATAGCTGGATCCTCTGTTGGCAAGTGTGCTTGATTTGCATGTCCATGATTTGATCACTTGTGGCATGCTCGATGCAGTTTGGATTTAACTTTGTTGGTGTGAGTTGTTTTGCAATATCAGATGTGTCCAACAATGGTGGAAAGTATGGCCAAAGGCAGTGCACATTGAATATTGGGTGCAGGCCAAGGAACGATGGAATGCTAAGCTCAAAGATATTGTCCCCTATAACCTTGGTGATGGTGTATGACCCATATAGGAGAGGGAAGAACTTTTGGTGGGGGCCAACAAGGCGTTCCTTCTACAGATGTAGCCAAACTTTGTCGCCCAACTGGAACTTGTGTGGTGCCTGATGTTGATCATGTCAATGCTTGTACATAATATTACCTCTGTCCAATGTCATGGACCTACTGGCAGATGTGAAGAATGCCCTAAATGAAGTTGTTAGCCTTGTCAGATTCGAATGGGACATGAGCCGAATCCACCTGAGTAGGTGCAAATGTTATGGCCATGTCAATGGGACATAGTGGCTAGAATCCCAATCCCACCTGAAAGGGGCTTTGGCTAGTTGAGTTGTGGAGAGCTCTGTTGTAGCTATGTTGGACATAAGGGAGGCTTTCATCCCATGTGCGTGGATGCTTTGAGTTGTACATGCGCATAATGTGTACGATCATCCTATTGACGACCTTTGTTTGGCCATCAGTTTGGGGGGTGGAAAGCATAGACTTAGCGATCTTGGTATCTAACATCGACCAGAGACTTGACCAAAATGTACTTAGGAACCTGCTATCATGATCTGCGATAATGGACTGTGGGATCCCAAAGTGTACCCACACTCATTCAAAGAAGAGCTTAACAGTGGATTTTGTGGTGATACTCTTCTTGCAGGCTACCATAATGCCCATATTAGAAAATCTGTGGATGACCACAAAAACATAGTTGTTGCCATGCTTAGTAGGAGGAAGGCCCAAGGTCAAATAGGAATAAGAAGAGGAGTATATAGGCCTTGCTCCTTGATGGTCGGTTTGTCAATGACACAGGCAGTGCAAAATTTGATGTACTTCCCAACATCCTGTCGAAGGTTCGACCAATAAAAATACTTTTGTAGCACTGCCACTTTTTTCTCTACCCTGAAATGTCTAGCAACCCAATTTTAGTGTGCCTCCCAAATCATCTTGGCACGCTTGCTTGAAGGAACACAGAGGTGTCCCAAGTGGCATAACAATGCATCCCGGAGGTGAAAATTTGGAACATGCTTGCCTTCCAGGAGCATCTAGTATGTGTTGCGGAATTCTAGATCGCTCTCGTAAAGATGTGACCACCCCGTAGTCTCATGCCCACAAGAGTCAACCATAGTGGTCAACCCCATGTCCAGTGGTCTTCTGAGGTGGTATACAACATTGTTTGTGTGATCCTTCTTGTACTTAATGTTCAAATGGAACTGTTGAAGATATGTGGACCATTTCTGATGGCGATCATTCTACAACTTACTCGGTTTCTGTATGAACTGCATGGGTTGGTGGTTTGTGTGGATGATTGTTTCCTTCCCTAGAATGTAATTCTTCCATTGTCTGTAGGCTTCCACAATGGAATACAACTCTTTATCATAGGTGGGATAATTTTAGGCTGTGTCAGAAATTTTCTTACCATGATATGCCACTAGATGCCCCTGCTAAGTAAGAACTACACCAATAGCATCGTCGAAGGCATATGTCTGGTAATGTGCGCATTGGTGCCGAGTAGAGGTGATGCTTCAACTCAGAAATTACCTTCTATTGGGATTCAAACCAAATGAACTTTTGATTCACTCCACCCTTGGTGACTTGACTTAGAACCCAACATGAACCTGCAGTAGAAGTTGGCAAGACCTAGAAAGCTGTGGAGCTCTCTTAGAGTGGTTGGGGTTGGCCAATCCCGAATGACTTGTATCTTGGCTGGGTCCACATGCACACCCTGCTCATCAATGATGTGCCCTAGATATTGAACTTGGGCCATAAAAAAATGTATTTCTCCAAATTGACACACAACTTGTGTTTTCGCGGGGTTTGGAGGACTTGTTGAATATGATGGAGGTGCTCTTCCCAACTTTGGGTGAAGATCAAAATATCATACAAATACACCACCACAAATGAGTTGATGAAGGGTTGCAAGATGTCGTCCATAAGCCTCATGAAGGTTGTAGGGGCATTCATCAACCTAAAAGGCATGACCAACCATTTGAAAAGGACCTCCTTGGATTTGAACGCAGTCTTCCACACATCGAAGGGCTCGATCAGTACTTGGTGATAACCGAACTTCAAGTCAATCTTGCTGAAATATTTGGGCCCCTTGAGCTGGTCCAGAAGGTCATCAATTTGTGGGATTGGATACCTATTCCAGACAGTGATCTTTCTCAACGCCCAATAGTTAATACAATGTCTCCTGTTCTCGTCCTTCTTCTATACCAATGCGATCGGGCTCCCACACGGTGATGAACTTGGCTTGATGTGTCCTTTCTGCAACAACTCCTAAATTTGTCTCTTGATTGCATCGCTCTCTAGAACATAGCGTGTAGAGATCGATCCATTGGGTAGTGGCATGCCCGAGGTCAGATTAATGGAGTGCTTGAACTGACAGTGTAGAGATATCCCTGTGGGTGAGGTGAAGATGTCCCTATACTCCTCCACAATCTTGCCCATCTATTGTTGCCTTGCATGGGAGCCCGATCGAGAGGCCATGGCCACAATCTTCTTCTTTCTCTAAGGGAGAATCATATGGAAAACAAATTTCCTAATCTGGGAAATGATATTACTTCATTTCTTTGCAGTGATCAAAGAAATAGAGGTAGGTGGTGCTACCTTCGGTATCCTGTACAACTTATTGCCCAAAGTAATAATAATAGTGTGAGGCCTAAACTCATACACAAAATGTCACTTCCACAAGTATTGTTGGCCTGATAATACATCACAAACTTCAAGAGGAGAAACATCACACAATACCTAATGATCTGGGTCAGGGTGTGACAAAGGACCCTTCCAAGACCTTTTACTTTCGTGATGTGTTAAATTTCATTTTTAAAAGAACATAAATGAATACATGTGCATGTTGTAAAGAAGAGGCACATGACAAGAATAAACACATGAAAACATAAGCCGTTGATAACGGAGTTCGTCCAGGAGGGACTACGTCTCCGAGCCCCGGTGTCAAGATGTTGTAGGTCGTTCCATTAAGTGTTGTCAATAGCGATGATGTACATAAGAGGTGATGTCGCTATCATACAAGGAAAACGCCCTCACGCAGGAGGGGCTCTAAGAGATGTTCTGCTACAGGAACTCTCAGTCAAAAAGACTCCTATCAGTATGCCACCAACTTATGCATGATGAGCATCCTGCCAACATGGCATAAAATGGATCTCAATGCAAACATGCATGAAGACAACATGACTATCCCATCAACATACAACAAAGGGATCTCAAAACATAACATGACGAATCATGACAACAAGTACATCACACAGATGATTCCTCATCACATCAAGCAGGAATCATGAAAACGAGTAAGAAACAAGATCCCACATCAAACATCAACAGGGATCTATGCAACACAATGCATAGCAAAAGAAGTACATGAATACACTGCATATACCTTAGATCTAGGGCCATCTGAAGAAGCAGATGTAAAACTGCTAAAGTTGTTCGTGCCATCAATCTCACGGCATCAATCGCATGGAAATGGTTACTCGCACATGAATGCTGACACCTGCACTCCACTTAGAAAGTGGCTTAAGAATAGAAAGAGCAAATGAAAAATATGAGCACACCATTAGATTTGTGGCGTCGAATAGTGCAAAATCGACTGTCGAATTTCTAAATGATGAGAAATTGAGAATCTGGGGCTCAAGGAATCTTTTAGATTCCCCTAGATTCCTCAAATACTATGCTCCATGGGTGGATTGGAAATTGGCAACTCCAAAGGTGAATCTAACCTCTCCATTGCGATCCCTATGGAAAACCATGAAAAACGACTATAAACTTGACTATATTCCGACATGGAGAAAAATTACATCCTTGGGAAAATTTCAAGGATCATGGTTCTGCTCCTTATTTCTAAAACAATTATGGTTCCACCTGTATACTGAAAAAGGGCCAAAAAATGCAAAACTTTGATGGAGAAATGGACAACGTCATTGCATTCGTGGCGTCGAGAAGTGCTGAAACCATATAAAATTTATCAAAATCTGACAAAGTGAAAATTTGGCCCTCCTACAAAAATGTTGCCTCGAACTGCATGCACTGCCTCCTCCTCCTGGGCACACTAACAAACTGTGTTTAAATAAAAAATGGATGGCGGGTTCTTCAAGGAAATCATTATAGGGCAATTGGTGGAAGGTTTGGTTAATATGGAGGAGGTCGGGTAGTCAAACCCCACCTCCTCCTTTTTCGTACATTACAAACGATTTATTTTTGAAGCTGTTGGTTGGGTCAGGTCCGCCTTATGCGGCCCACCCACCATACCCATCTCCACTGTGCATGTGGTTGTTGTGTTTCTTTGGGCGTGGTTGGGTCCATGCCCCAAGGCTCGGCCCACCACCCAACTCCCAACTCCCACCTTCATATTTATGGTGGTCCGTTCGAAGGTTTTGTGGATCTGTGGGAGGGGCTAGGGGTCATGGCCCGCCCTTCCACCAATGTTGTATTTATATGCGGATAAGAGTTGGGGTGGTGGGGTTGGTGGCCCATCGCATCTCCCCCCCCCCCAAACCTTTATATATATATATATATTTGTTATACAAAACAAATTGTGCGAATTTTGAAAATTCGGTTTTGGACCGAAGGAGTCATTTTAACCAAGCCACGGTTTTGCTTGGAATCTGGCCGGAGTTGGCCGGATTCCATTGCAGGAAAAGGCCAAATTGTGTCTTTGTTAAGCTTGCCCAGTCATCAAAAAGTCAACCCAACTTTGACTACCTCTATCTCCTTCATTCGGACTCGGATTGACGAACCGTTCACACCACCGTGATCACGACGACGAGATCTTTAACATGAACCTAGTTCGAGCATAATCCAAACACTTTGATTTTTGACCCTTCTTGGGTCCTCTTTGTCTTATGTGTGTCTTTGGAGCCACCTGGATCAATCCTCCCCACTGAGGAGCTTTTGGTCCTCCAAAATCATGAAAAATAATTTGCAACTTCTTTGTACCTTGTCTGCATCACAAGCATCTTGAGAGGTCTCGCTTCCATCTCCTTCACCTTTGTTCTTCGAAGCCTTAAGCGATGAACCGACACCTGCAACCTCGCAACCTATAGTACATTTTTTTCAAATTACATTCTTGACTTTCATGACCAACTAATGACCCAAGTGTCCCACACTTGCCACGAGTTTATAACACATACTGAGTGGTCAAGTTTAGAACAAGATGGATGCAACACCCCAGCTACTAAAACAAGACCAATGTATCATTGTTGCTTTAACAAGTGATGGAAAACTCATCATCACTGCAACACATGATTTACAAACATAAGGCAAAAAACTATTATTTTGAAAAGTGATGGAAAGACGACATCACTTTCACAGTTTATCATGCTACTCAAAATAAGACCAGACATCATTGTTACTGAACAAGTGATGGAAAACACATCATCACTTTTACATTTTAAAATGCAACAAATGATTTACAAAAGTACGACCATGAAACGCTAACATATCTAGAAACCATTTTTCACTTATCAAGGTGAACGGGTCATCACCCTATGATGGTTTTGCTTGTCGAACAACTGTTTCATTTGGTTCAGGCACCAACACTTTTTCTTTAAGGCACTACTCTGGATGGAGCCTCCAACATGTGGCTCTTTGATGGCCATTTTTTTCGCAATGACTGCAATACATCTTCTTCCTCCAGATTTGTTTAACTTGTTTCTTTACATGCTATTGAGAGGGTCTTTCACGCCTCATCTTTTTTTGTGCTGCTATTCTCTTCCAACACTTAGAAAATGTATGGTTATGTAATCCACAAAAGGTACATGTTTTTTGATGCCATGTTTTTCATTCATCACTAACAACATGATTATAATCAGAATGACAATTCGAATATCGAAATTGATTATACCTTTCCCTGCCGTCTCTGGTGTAAGTATGGTGATGAGAGCTTGCCTCAGCTCCTTCCCTGCAATGGACATTGCCATGGGATGATGGGGATGTGTTCCCATCATTCTCTTTCCTCGACGATTTCGACGATGTCTCAGAAGAATCTAACACCTTTGAGCATTCTCCTTTGGTGTATCTCAAACCTACAAATTGAGTTCTCTGCACAATCTCCAATGGTTGAGTGATGCCTTGGTTATTAACACCAAGTTATTTTTCCTCCTCGTGCCTCGTCCTTGTAAGAAGCCTCACATTTGTCTCTGTAATTGGGATCTCCAAATATCCAATGGAAAGCATACTATGTGAAGACAAAATCGAAAGGAAATCAATATCTTTTACCTCCTCTGTCGATTTGGAAAGAACTAATGAGGTTTGTTCATCATCTGTTGTTGGTGGTTTGCTTGTTGTCTCAGCACATTCCCCAACTTCCTTTCTGACATACCCAAGTCCTGTTCGACATGGTAATTCCTTTACTTTAATAGGGTTGACAATGCCTTAGCCATTGATGCCCAAGCCTTTTCCTTCATACCCCATTTTCTTCAACAGTTTGGAGCCAATTCCTGTGGTGTGATTTTCAAAAACAACGAAATCATCATCAGAAAATATACATGAAGATGGAGAACTACTTTTTACCTGGTCACGCTACAACTTTTCCAAGGCCTTGTCCTTTGCTTGCAGCTATCATAGCAGACTATGTTTCTCCTCTTTCTCTTCATGTAAACACATCTTCAATTCAACGTTCTTTGTTTGAAGACTTTGGTTGTTGTGCTTCATTTCTTCCAGGGCCTCTTCTGTGGCTTGCAACTGAAGCTGCAATCGCTCTTTTTCCTCTGTCTCTTTTTGTAGAGTTTCATACATTATCTCTACCCTTTTGGAAATTTTGCGCATGGTCTCGTACATTGCTTTTTCATCCTCTGTCGCTACATGTTCCAATGTTCACGCTGCAATTCACATCAATGCAAAGAATGCTCTAATACCGCTTGATCCGGGTCCAGGTGTGACAAAGAACCCTTCCAAGACCTTTTACGTTCGTGATGTGTTAAATTGCATTTTTAAAAGAACATAAATGAATACATGTGCATGCTATAAAGAAGAGGAGCATGACAAGAATCAGCGCATGAAAACATAAGCAATTGATAACGGAGTTCGTCTAGGAGGGACTACGTCTCCGAGCCCCAGTGTCAAGATGGTGTAGGTCATTGCATTAAGTGTTGTCAATAGTGATGATGTACATAAGAGTTGATGTCGCTATCATACAAGGAAAACGCCCTCACGCAAGAGTGGCTCTAAGAGATTGATCTATGACAATTAATAAGGTATTAAAGACTCATGTGCATGGATGTGCCTATGTTATTTTATGCAATGGATCGATAAGATTGCAAAATACATAGGCAATGAAGCAGTTAAATAAAACATAATAGGCAAACATATAAACACAACAAGTTTAATAAGGAGTTCACCCAATACTCCTAGGCTACGTCTCCCGGTCCAGCCTTCTGTGGTGGCCTCTCTATTATGTTTTCAAAGAAGAGTTTTGCAACAGTGAGCTCAATTTGAGTCTCACTTAGCAGATACAAATCAATAACATTGTACTTGATTCCCCAAGTCTCTGGAGTACACAGACTCTCCTCACTGAATTCTTGACCTCTATTGGTCATAGTAGTATGAGCCCAATCTAAGAGTCATACATGACAGGCATTACAGAGGAGTGCGCTTGAACCTCTCAAGCCTTCTCTGGAGTGCACAGACTCTCTGACTCTCGTTGTCTCTGTCTTAATCCTGGTTTGATGCTACCTTTTCTTCTGTAGGTCAGCTCAGCTTCTTCTCTCTGCTTTCAGCTTATTGCCTACTTCTCTTCACTTACTTCTTGCTTCTCTCTCTGTCAGTTTGTGGCTTTAAAGCCAATCTGCTTCCCGACTGTTCATTTCCACTTCTCGGCTTTCTGGTTCCCCTGCCTCTATCCGTTTGAATCCCTCTGTCCTGCGTAATCAGTCACTGTATAATGCCTCACAGGGAGGTGGCCATCTAGTTCATAATGATGAGTGTTAGTTCTCTTGGACATATTTGAAACGATCGTTTTTTCTGTTAACTCCAAGAATGCCTGCGAAACACAACCTTCTGCCAACGCATCATCCATACCAGACTTCAAATCCTATGTGACCTCACTTCATAACCTTGTCAAATTCGGTCATCCATTGGAATGCGTTTCCGCCGTTGATCTGGGGGCCCTAGATCCGAAGGTCATCGTTCATATTGGGCGGTTAAGTAACATGATGTTTACCCGTCTGATGTGAGCGGTTCTCTCTCTCTTCCTCGGGACGTGTGGCACTCGCTGTATGGCATTGGGCGGAACTCGGTTGAAACCGCTTACCACTCGAAGCCCCTATGATATTTTGCCAGTTTTGTGGAATCCCGCTATGACGAAACCGAAACATTATGTTCCGCATTTTATAGTTATTTCGGGTCTGGGTGCTCATGGCTTCTCTTCACTGAGAGGTTTGACCTGCGATATACGATTAGCAATGATTCGCTAATCGCATATCAGAAACTACCTCCGCTGCTTAAATTTGTCCCTGAATTTATTGGTTAGTGTCAACGCGCGTTACCATGGTTCACTGCTCTGCGCGCTAGATCAACGGCCCTCATTGATCTGTGTTGATCGCCATTGCAACTTTATGAGGATTCATTCCGATAGCTTGATCTTTATAAGATTTTGAATCTTTGGCATGATTTTTAAAGAGTTCATGAAAACTTAGAGAGTGTTCTAGGATCCATTTTGGATCACGCCTTCCCACTGAAAAAGCTTTTGGACCACCAAAAGTTGGTTTTTAAGCATCAATCAAGTGAGGATATAGTTTCCTTGCTTGCCCAATTTCTATCCATCTTGCACTGCTTGGTTTTGAACCTTTGAGTCCAATCCTGAGGTACTCAACATCCCCTCTGCACGTAGTTCTCACCTTCCTGTCCAGAATTGTATCTTCCTGCAATTCATTGAGATATTTAGGCAACAGATCATCAATAGAAGGCAATTGACTCTACTCTTTGGGATCTTCAATCAATGAAGGTTCAAACAGTCTCAAGCTTTCTGCATTAACTACTGAATAGATGTGCATGTAAGCTGGCAAATTAAGGCGAAAAGCATTCTAACCGATTTTCTCAAGTATCTTGAAATGTCCATACCTTATCGGCTTTAGTTTCTTACCTTCACCTTGCATTCTGTCTTTGCTGATATACAACCAGACTTGATCACCAAATTGGAAACTATGCTCAATCTGATGCTTATCATGCCTTGCCTTGTACTTGGCTTGGCTCTTTTCTAGTTGTTCCTGTACTACCTGATGAATCACTTGGATTTGTTCAATGAACTTGGTTGCCTTCTCCACATCACTGTGTCCATCAACCGCTATGTCTTTACCAAAGACAAAATCCAAGGGAGACCTTGGTATGAAACCAAAACAAATCTCAAAGGGAGATCTCTGTTTATAAGAACGTTTAGCCCGATTGTAACCATGTTGCACATAACACAAATGTTCATCCCAAAGATTGGGGTGCTTGCTGTAATATCCTCTGGGAAACTGGATCGCCGTCCTATTGACCGCCTCTGTTTGGCCATCTATTTGTGGATGAAAGGTTGTGCTCTTCTTCAGTCTGGTGTCCATCAATTCCCACAGACTTGACCAAAACTTCCAAACAAATTGGGAATCTCGATCAGATACAATGGAAGTGGGTAATCCAAAATGAACCCATACATGTTGAAAGAACGACTTTGCTATTTGTTCAGCTATAATATGTTTGTTACAAGGTATTAAAATACACATCTTGCTGAACCTATCCACAATAAAATATAAATAGTCATGACCTTTTCTAGATTTAGGCAATCCCCCAACAAAGTCCACGGAAATACTTTCCCAAGGATGAGAAGGAATTGGTAGTGGAGTGTACAAGCCTAGTTTTCTATTGATGGGCTTGCTTTTAGCACACATGGTACACCCTCTTATATATCTAGAAATTGTCTCATTCATTTTGGGCCAATAACAAAATCTTTGCAGCTGTGCAACTGTTTTACTTACACCAAAGTGACCTGATATTAGAGAAGTGCATGCTTCTTTAATTATCTTTACTCTTTCAGTTTGAGGAATGCATAACTTTCCAAAATGATACAAGAGTTAGTCCTTAACATGATAATCCAATTCTTCTACTTTTTTGCCATGACTTAAAGTTGCATATACATCTTTAAAATCTATATCTTGAGCATATTGTTCAATGTAACTTTCATGCAATACTGAATTATGCTAAGTATAGTGGATGCATTTATGATTGGTCTGGACAACATATCTGCAACTTTATTCTGTATACCCTTTTTATATCTGATGACAAGATGAAACTGTTGTAGAAAACCCATCCACCTATAGTGTCTTGATTGCTACAACTTAGTTTGTGAGTGTAAATATTGAAGTGGTTGATGATCGGTATGTATAACTGTCTCTTTTCCCATTAAATAATGTTTCCACTTTTTCACACTCTGTACTAATGCATACAATTCTTTATCATATGTGGGATAATTAACTAGTGCAGAATTAAATGTCTCAGAATGATAACATATGGGTTTACCGTGTTGCATCAACACTACTCCCATGGCATAATCACTGGCATTCGTTTCAATCTCAAAGGGTCTTTGAAGATCAGGCAACGCTAGTACTGGTGTTGTACTAATCTTTTCTTTTAAGGTGTCGAAGGCTTTTTGTTGTTTGCCTCCCCACTGAAACACCTTGTTCAATCTTGTTAAAGCATGTAAGGGAGCTGCAATCAAGGAAAAGTTAGCAATAAACTTTCTCCAATACTGTGCTGCTCCTAGGAAGCTTCTAACTTCTGTTGCATATTTGGGTTTAGACAAGTTTACAATGACTGCAACTTTAGAGGGATCTATCTTCAATTCACCACCCCCTACAATATGACCCAAATAATTCAAATATGTTTTCCCAAATTCACATTTTCATAGCTTAACATATAGATTTTCCCTTTTCAAAACATCTAGAGTCTGCTTTACATGCTTCTAATGTTCTTCCCATGTTTTACTAAATACAATAATGTCATCTAGATATACAATGACAAAATCATCAATAAAAGGCCTAAGTACATCATTCATTACTCTCATGAAAGTAGCAGGAGAATTAGTTAAGCCAAAAGGCATAACTAACCACTCATACAATCCCTGCTTTGTTTTGAAAGTAGTGTTCCATGCATCTTGCTCTGTAATTCTGACCTGATGGTGGCCATTATGCAAGTCCAACTTGGAAAAGTATACAGCTTCTTTCAATTGATATAATAGATCATCTATGCGAGGAAGGGGATAGTGATTTTTGATTGTTATCTTATTCAATGCTCGGTAATCAATGCACATTCTCCATGAGCCATCTCTCTTTCTCACCAAGACAATTGGAGGCCCACATGGTGATGTGCTAGGTCTTATGAACC
Source organism: Pinus taeda (assembly GCA_000404065.3). Taxonomy (NCBI): domain Eukaryota; kingdom Viridiplantae; phylum Streptophyta; class Pinopsida; order Pinales; family Pinaceae; genus Pinus; species Pinus taeda. The sequence continues at coordinate 59,216 of APFE030042421.1, read as the reverse complement.
CTTTCTCGAGCAACTCCTAGACCTGCTTCTTGATTTCTGCATTCTCTAAAGCGGACAACCTGTACATTTCGATGTTAGGCAATGGAGCATCTTGCTGCAAATTAATATCATGTACTATTTCCTTTTTGGGTAGCAGACTTTTAGGTTCTTGAAATAGCATATCATATTCTGAAACAACTTTTTCTAAATCAACTTATTGTTTAACATTACGGCCTTCAAGTACATTTTATCAGGTTTCTTTTCCTTTACAACCATCAGTAAAAATTGTTTGCATGAATTTACAAGTATTTTCATCTACCCTGAGTTTATGAGAGTATAATTATTCTTGAGTTTATGAGCTCTTACAATATATTCAATTCCATCTATAACGAGTTGATACTTGTTTTCAGCTCTATAGAAAATGGCTTTTCTATTATACAAGTAAGGACTTCCTAAAACAATTCCACATATATCCAAGGGAACAATATCTAACTCAACCTCATCTACAAATGTTGACCCAAAATAAAACCTAAGTTTACATTGTCTAGTCACTTCTAGCTTTGCTTTTATCACATAACCAACCCAATGGATATGGCTTCTTGTGAGGTGTGGTTAGTAACCCCAGTTTCTTTACAATTGCTTCATAAATTAAATTTACTTGTGAGCCGCTATCAAACAAAGTATCAATCTTTTGATGCTTGGAAATAACTCTTATATGAAAAAGCTCATGTATTTTCCTCACATTTTCTTCATTATCAGTAGATTGTGCAGAATTACTAGTAGATGCTTCAATATTTTTACCTTTTATACCTGTGGCTGTGATTGTTGTTCCATCCCCTGTGTCTGACCCCAAATCCTTCTGAATAGCTGCAGCAGTCTTCTTATTTTTGCTATCGTACTTCTTGGGTTTTAGCTTTGGATGCAGAATCCAGCAGTCTTCATCATCATGCCCATCCTTCTTGCAGTGAGTGCATGAAGGTTTGGTCTTTTGTACAACATTTGCCTTCCTCTCTTTCCATTTCTGTTTTCTGTTTTCCTTGTTCTTGTTTGCAGTGAGTTTTGATGATCCCACAACTTTTGGGTTCACATTCTTGCCTCTAGCCTCTAGATGTGTAGCCTGAACAGATACCTCATCTATGCTAGTGGGATTAAACATGAGAATGGTATGTCTCAAATAACTATGTAGACCACCTATATACTTCAGCAAAGTTTTAGGTGTGTCTAAAGAAATTCCTAGAATCAAAGCTCTTTTTCTAAATTCTTGGGTGTAACTTGTACACTTTGCCCTTTCAATTGACGAAGAGTTTGCCAACTCATCATAGCTTATTGCATATAAGCTAGTGGATATAATTGTTTTTTAATTGTAGAAACAAATTCATTCCAGGTAGAAAGAATTTTACCATGCTTCTTCAAATCAGCTTGTGTCATGCCTTCCCACCATACTAGGGTGGTGCCTCCGAGTTGTAGGCTAGCCAGCTGAATCTTTCTCCTTTCTGAATCGATGTTCTGCACTCTGCAATATACATCAATCTATCTAATCCAGTTATCTAGCTTTTCTGCATTTAATTCTCTGTCATAGACTGGAAAATCAAACTTCACATCTAATTTAATCAAATAAGGTTTCTTCTTTTTCTTTTCAGGGCTTTCTTTATGTGAAGAAGATAATGTTGAAGGTGATGATGGGGGAGATGGTGGAGAGAGCTTCTCTTCTTTTCCTTTGCCTTCTGGGTGGACAACTAGAAGAGGTTCTTCTACTCCTTTATCTTGTTTGGAGGTTGATGACTCTTCACCTTTACCCCTCTTAAATTCTCTATACATTTATTCTACCATGGCTCTCATGGTCATGAAACTATCCATGAACTGGGAGTATGATTCCAAGGGACTTTATTCTGACATTTTCCTCTTAGGATAGACTCTTCCAATTTCTGGATTAGCTTCAACCAACTCTCCTCCTAATTTAAGCTTTGATCTAGTTATCATTCACAAACAATCCAGCACAAGTTTTTCTAACCTTAGCAACCTAAAGCTCCGATACCACTTGATCTTGAATTGATCTAAGACAATTAATAAGGTATTACAGACTCATGTGCATGGATGTGCCTATGTTATTTTATGCAACGGATCGATAAGATTGTGAAATACACAAGCAATGAAGCAGTTAAATAAAACATAATAGGCAAACATATAAACACAACAAGTTTAATAAGGAGTTCACCCAATACTCTTGGGCTATGTCTCCCGGACCAACCTTCTGTGGTGGCCTCTATATTATGTTTTCAAAGCAGAGTTTTTACAACAGTGAGCTCAATTTGAATCTCACTCAGCAGATACAAATTAGTAAAACTGTACTTGGACTCCCCAAGTCTCTGGAGTACACAAACTCTCCTCACTGAATTATTGACCTCTATTGGTCACAGTAGTATGAGCCCAATCTGAGACTCATACATGATAGGCATTACAGAGGAGTGTGCTTGAACCTCTCAAGCCTTCTCTGGAGTGCACAGACTCTCTGACTCTCTCTGTCTCTGTCTTAATCCTGGATCGATGCTGCGTTTACTTTTGTAGGTTAGCTCAGCTTCTTCTCTCTGCTTTCGGCTTATTGCCTACTGCTCTTCGCTTACTGCTTGCTTCTCTCTCTGTCATTTTGTGGCTTTAAAGCCAATCTACTTCCCGACTGTTCATTTCCACTTCCCGGCTTTCTAGTTCCCTTGCCTCTATCCGTTTGAATCCCTCTGTCCTGCGTAATTAGTCACTGTATAATGCCTCATAGGGAGGTAGCCACCTAGTTCATAACAGATGAGTGTCAGTTCTCTTGGACATATTTGAAACAACCGGTTTTGTTTTTTGTTTTTTGTTTTGTTTTTTGTTTTTGTTTTTTGTTTTTTGTTTTTTTGTTTTTTTGTTTTTGCTTTTTGTTTTTTTGTTTTTTTTGTTTTTTTGTTTGTTTGTTTGTTTGTTTGTTTGTTTGTTTGTTTTTTTTTTTACTCCAAGAATGCCCGTGAAACACGACCTTTTGCCAACACATCGTCCATATCGGACTTCAAAGCCTATGTGACCTCACTTCATAACCTTCTCAAATCTGGTCATCCATTGGAACGCGTCTCTGTCATTGATCTGGGGGCCCCAGATCCGACGGTCATCGTTCATATCGGGTGGCTAAGTAACATGATGTTTACCCATCTATTGTGAGTGGTTCTCTCTCTCTTCCCCGAGACGCGTGGCACTTGCTGTATGGCATCAGGTGGAACTCGGTTGAAACCGCTTACTGCTTGAAGCCCCTCTGATATTCTGCCGGTTTTGTGGAATCCCACTCCAACGGAACTGAAACATTATTTTCCGCGTTTTATAGTTATTTTGAGTCCAGGTGCTCGGGGCTTCTCTTCACTAAGAGGTTTTCCCTGCGATATGCAATTAGCGACTTGTCACTAATCACATATTAGAAACTACCTCCACTACTTAAATTTGTCCCTGTATTTGTTGGTTGGTGTCAATTTACGTTACCATGGTTCACCGCTCTGCGTGCTATATCGACGACACTCGTTGGTCTGCGCTGATTGCCATTGCAACTATCTGAGGATTCCTTCGGATAGCTTGATCTTTATAAGACTTTGAATCTTTGGCATGATTTTTAAAGAGTTCATGAAAACTTAGAGAGTGTTCTAGGATCCATTTTGGATCACAGATGTTCCGCTATAGGAACTCTCAGTCAAAAGGACTCCTATCAATATGACACCAACTCATGCATGATGAGCATCCCGCCAACATGGCATAAAAGGGATCTCAATGCAAATATGCATGACGACAACATGAGTATCCCATCAACATACAACAAAGGGATCTCAAAACATAACATGACAAATCATGACAACAAGTACATCACACAGATGATTCTGCATCACATCAAGCAAGAATCATGAAAACGAGTAAGAAACAAGATCCCACATCAAGCATCAACATGGATCTATGCAGCACAATGCATAGCAAAAGAAGTACATGAATACACTGCATATACCTCAGATCCAGGGCCATATGAAGAAGCGGATGTCAAACTGCTGAAGTTGTTCGTGCCATTAATCGCATGGAAATGGTTACTTGCACATGAATGCGCACACCTGCACTCCACTTAGAAAGTGGTTGAAAAATAGAATGAGCAAATGAAAAATCTATACACACCATTAGATTTGTGGCGTCGAATAGTGCAAAATCGACTGTCGAATTTCTAAATTTTTAGAAATTGAGAATTTGGGGCTCAAGGAATCTTTTAGATTCCCCTAGATTCCTCAAATATTATGCTCCATGGGTGGACTGGAAATCAACAACTCAAAAGGCGAATCTGACCTTGCCATTGCGATCCTTGCGAAAAACCGTGAAAAACGGCTATAGACATGACTATATTCCAACATGGAGAAAAATTACCTCCTCGGGAAATTTCAAGGATCATGGTTCCGCTCCTTGTTTCTATAGCAGTCATGGTTCCACCTGCATACTGAAAAATAGCCAAAAAATGTAGAACTATGATGGGGAAATGGATAGTGCCGTTGTGTTCATGGCGTCGAGAATTGCTGAAACCATATAAAATTTGTCAAAATCTGACAAAGTGAAAATTCGGCCCTCCTGCAAAAATGTTACCTCGAACTGCATGCATTGCCTCCTCCTCCTAGGCACACTGACAAACTATGTTTAAATAAAAAATGGATGGCAGATTCTTCAAGGAAATCGTTATAGTGCAGTTGGTGGAAGGTCCTGTTAATATGGAGGAGGTCGGGCGGTCAAACCCCACCTCCTCCTTTTTTTGTACATTACAAATGATTTATTTTTTAATTAAGTTGTTGGTTGGGTTGGGCCCGCCTTGGGCGGCTCACCCACTGTACCCACCTCCACTGTGCATGTGGTTGTTGATCTGATAATGAGATCTAAGACAATTAATAAGGTATTATAGACTCATGTGCATGGATTTGTCTATGTTAGTTTATGCAATGGATTGATAAGATTACGAAATACATAGACAATAAGGTAGTAAACAAAAAAAACATAATAGACAACACATAACACAACAAATTTAATAAGGAGTTCATCCAATACTCTTGGGCTACATCTCCTAGTCTAGCCTTTAGTGGTGGCCTCTCTATTATGTCTTCAAGCAGAGTTTTTACAATAGTATGAGCTCAATTTGAGACTCAATACACAACATATGCAACAACAAGAGCTTTGCTTGAACCTCTCAAGATTCTCTGAGTACACAAACTCCCTCAACGCTCTCTGTCTCTGTCCTAGCTCTGTCTCAGCATTGCCTGTAATACTGCCTCTCCCTGTTTGCTCTCTGTCTGTGGCTTTAAAGCTAATTTGGGTTGTGTTTCTCCTTCTCGGCTTTCTGTCTCTCGGGCCTCTGTCCGCTTGAATCCCTCTTCAATGTTACACAATCATGGCATAACACTTGAAGGGTAGGTGGCCACCTATTTCGCAATGTAAGAGTGCCTCGGGCCCTTGAAATCCTTTAGATTCCCAAACACAGTCACTTCCTGCTTAACACAGGAAAATGCATTCACGACTATGAAATTATTCCAAAGCACAGTTCATTTTGGACTTCAAAAGTCCTTAAATCCACCCTATTCTCCTATCGGGTCTGCCTGTAAGTCGTCATCGCATGTCGCAATGGCCTTGCTCCAAGGTTCCCCTTTGTATTTTGAAATACATTAAAATTATGAAAATAACGTAAGAAATGGCTTATGGCGGATCTGAAAATATATATATTATCCTTAAGGAACCCTTTTAGGTCCGGCTTATCGCATCAACCTTCATCCTTCGCATTTCATTTAATAAACGAAAACTGTGAAAATGCATTAAAAATGGCTTTGCTATGGATCTAAAATCTTATGAAATAATATTGCTAAAGTCTTTTGGTCTGATTCATCGGATCGCAGATGTGTATGCATATATGCTCGCTCCTCTGTGTAGCCTCGGTTGCGATACTACGATTCGATCGATCGCAATCGCACATCACGATAACCCCGGGGCATTGTAAGTGCTCTTGTGATCCTCGATAACGATCCTGCGATGCAACATGGGTCATCGATCTGCGCGCTTGATCGATGGTCCTAGTTGACTCCACCAATCATCGTCGTAGGTGTTATGTAATCTGCGCCAATATCTGTTGCCTGCCTATGCCGATTGTGATTGTCGATCAGATCTGGACAGTTGATCGGCTAGATCCGCCTCCGATACTCTGTTTTTTCACTATTTCACGTATTTTTGCCTCCCGATAGTGTTTTCCCCATTTTGAAAGGTTTTATCATGCGATTTTATTTGGTCTTTGGCATGATTTTTCGAGTTTTTGAAGACTCAGAGAGTGTTCTTGGATCCATTTGGATCATGCCTTCCCACTGAAAAGGCTTTTGGACCACCAAAAGTTGGTTTTCAAGCATCGCTTAAGTGAGGATACAACTGCCTCACTTTCCCAATCTCTATCCATTTTGCACTGCTGGGTTTTGAACCTTTGAGTCTGATTCTAAGTTACTCCACGTCCCCTTTGCGTGTAGTCCTCCCCTTCCTATCCAGAACTATATCTTCCTACAACTCATTGAGGTGTTCAGGCAATAGATCATCAACAGAAGGAAATTAACTTTGCTCTTCAGGATCTTCAATTAATGAAAGTTCAAACAGTCTTAAGTTGTATGCATTTACCACTGAATAGATGTGCATGTATGCTGGCAGATCAAGGCAGAAAGTGTTCTCACCAATTTTCTCGAGTACCTTAAAAGGCCCATACCTTATTGGCTTCAGCTTCTTTCCTTCACCTTGCATTCTGTCCTTGCTAATATACAACCAGACTTGATCACCAACTTGGAAGTTGTGCTCCACCCGATGTTTATCATGCCTTGCCTTGTACTTGGCTTGGCTCATTTCCAACTGTTCCTGCACTGCCTGGTGAATTTCTTGGATCTGTTCAATGAATCTGGTTGCTTTGTCCACATCACTGTGTCCAGCAACTGCTATGTCTTTTTCAAAGGCAAATTCCAAGGGAGACCCTGGTATGAAACCAAAACAAGTCTCAAAAGGAGATCTCTATGTAGAATAATGTTTAGCACGGTTGTAAGCATGTTGTACATAACATAAATGTTCATCCCAAAGCTTGGGATGCTTGCTACAATAATCATTGAGCAACTGGATCACTGTCTTGTTGACTACCTCTGTTTGGCCATCTGTTTGTGGGTGAAAGGTTGTGCTCTTCTTCAGTCTGGTGTCCATTAATTCCCACAGACTTGACTAAAACTTCCCTACAAATCGGGAGTCTCGATCAGATACTATGGAAGTGGGTAACCCAAAATGCACCCAGACGTGCTAAAAGAACAACTTCGTTGTTTGTTCAATTGTAATCTACTTATTATAGGGTATTAAAATACACATTTTGCTGAACCTGTCCACAATTACATATAAATAGTCATGTCCCTTTCTAGATTTTGGCAATCCCCCAACAAAGTCCATGGAAACACTTTCCCAAGGACGGGAAGGGACTAGTAGTGGAGTGTACAAGCCTAGTTTTCTATTGTTGGGCTTACTTTTAGCACACATGGTACACCCTATTACATATATAGAAGCATGCATTCTTGGCCACCAGTAGTATCTTTGTAGCTGTCCAACTGTTTTACTTACACCAAAATGACCTGATATCAGAGAAGTATGTGCCTCCCTAATTATGTTAACTCTTTCTGTTTATGGAATGCATAGCTTTCCCAAATGATACAAGATTTGGTCCTTAACATAGTAATCCAATTTTTCTACCTATTTGCCATTACTTAAAGCTGCATATACATCTTTAAAGTCTATATCTTGAGCATATTGTTAAATATAGCTTTCATGCATTACTGAGTTATGCTTAAGTATAGTAGATGCATTTATGATTGGTCTGGACAACATATCTGCAACTTTGTTGTGTATGCCCTTTTTATATCTGATGACTAAATGAAACTGTTGTAGGAAACCCATGCACCTATAGTGTCTTGATTGCTGCAATTTAGTTTGTGAGTGCAAATACTGAAGTGGCTGATGATTAGTATGTATAATTGTTTCTTTGCCCATTAAGTAATGTTTCCACTTCTTCACACTCTAGACTAATGCATACAATTCTTTATCATATGTAGGATAATTAACTACTGTAGAATTAAAAGTCTCAGAATGGTAGCATATGGGTTTACCATGTTGCATCAACACTGCTCCCATGGCATAGTCACTGGCATTTGTTTCAAAATCAAATGGTTGTTGAAGATTTGGCAATGATAGTTCTAGTGTTGTACTAATTTTTTCTTTCAAGGCGTCGAAGGCTTTCTGCTGTTTGCCTCCCCACTAAAACACCTTGTTCAATCCTGTCAAAGCATGTAAGGGAGCTGCAATTAAGGAAAAGTTAGCAATAAACTTTCTCCAATATTGTGCTGCTCCTGGAAAGCTTCTAACTTCTGTAGCAGACTTGGGTTTAGGCCAGTTTACAATGACTACAACCTTAGAGGGATCTATCTTCAATTCACCACCCCCTACAAAATGATCCAAATAATTCAAAGATGTTTTACCAAATTCACATTTTCATAATTTAACATAGGGATTTTCCTTTTTTCAATATATCTAGAGTCTACCTTACATGCTTCAAATGTTCTTCCCATGTTTTACTGAAAACAAGAATGTCATCCAAATATACAATTACAAAATCATCAATAAAAGGCCTGAGTACATCATTCATAACTCTAATGAAAGTGGCAGGAGCATTAGTTAAGCCAAAAGGCATAACTAGCCATTCATATAGCCCTTGTTTTGTTTTGAAAGCAGTCTTCCATGCATCTTGCTTTGCTACTTTGACCTGTTGGTAACCACTACGCAAGTCCAACTTGGAAAAGTAAACAACTTCCTTCAACTGATCCAATAGATCATCAATGCGAGGAAGGGGATAACGATTCTTGATTGTTATTTTATTCAGTGCTCGGTAATCAATGCACATCCTCCACGAACCATCTTTCTTCCTCACCAACACGATTGGAGATCCGCATGGTGATGTGCTTGTTCTTATGAACCCTTTCTCGAGCAGCTCTTGTACCTGCTTTTTGATTTCTGCATTCTCTAAAGCGGATAACTTGTACATTCCGATGTTAGGCAATGGAGCATCTTCCTGCAAATTAATATCATGTACAATTTCCCTTTTGGGTGGTAGACCTTTAGGTTCTTGAAATAGGATATCATATTCTGATACAACTTTTTCTAAATCAGCTCGTTGTTTAGCATCACAGCCTTCAAATACATTGGTTTTATCAGGTTTCCTTTCCTTTACAACCATCAGTAAAAATTGCTTGCATTAATTTACAATTCTTTTCATCTGCCCTGAATTTATGAGAGTATAATTATTCTTGAGTTTATGAGCTCTTACAATATATTCGATTCCATCTTTAACGAATTGATACTTATTTTCAGCTCTATAGAAAATGGCTTTTCTATCATACAAGTAAGGACTTCCTAAAACAATTCCACATATATCCAAGGGAACCATATCTAACTCAACCTCATCTACAAATGCTGACCCAAAAGAAAACCTAAGTTTACATTGTCTAGTCACTTGTAGCTTTGCTTTATCACATACCCAACCTAATGGATATGGCTTCTTGTGAGGCGTGGTTAGTAGTCCCAATTTCTTTACAATTGCTTCGGAAATTAAGTTTACTTGTGAGCCACTATCAAACAAAGTATCAATCTTTTGATGCTTGGAAATAACTCTAATATGAAAAAGCTCATGTCTTTTCCTCTCATTTTCTTCACTATCAATAGTTTGGGTAGAATTACTAGTAGATGCTTCATAATTTTTACCTTTTATACCTGTGGCTGCGATTGTTGTTTCATCACCTGAGTCTGACCTCAAATCTTTCTGTATAGCAGCAGCAGTCTTCTTCTTCTTGCCATCGAAGTTCTTGGGTTTCAGCTCCATATGCAAAGACCAACAATTTTCATCATCATGTCCATCCTTCTTGCAGTGAGTGCATGAAGGTTTGGCCTTTTGTACAACATTTGCCTTCCTCTCTTTCCATTTTTGCTTCCTCTTTTCCTTTTTCTTGCTTGTAGTGGGTTTGATGATCCTCCAATCTCTGGGTTCACATTCTTGCCTCTAACCTCTAGATCGATAGCCTGAAAAGATACCTCATCTATGCTAGTAGGGTTAAACATGATAATGGTGTGCCTCAAATAGTTGTGTAGACCACCTATATACTTTAGAAAAGTTTCAAGTGACTCTAAAGAAATGCCTAGAATCAAAGCTCTTTTTCTAAATTCTTGGGTGTAACTTTGCACACTTTGCCATTTTAATTGGCAAAGAGTTTGCCAACTCATCATAGCTTGTTGCATATAAGCTAGTGGATAGAATTGTTTTTTAATTGCAAAAACAAATTCACTCCAGAAAAAAAGAATTTTACCATGCTTCTACCAGTCAGCTTATGTCCTGCCTTCCCACCATACCAAGGCAGTTCCTCCCAGGCGTAGGCTGGCCAGTTGAATTTTACTCCTATCTGAATCAATATTTTGCACCCTGCAATACACATCAATCTGTCTAATCTAGTTATCTAGCTTCTCTGCATTTAATTCTCCATCATATATTGGCAAATCAAATTTAACATCTAATTTAATCAAAGATGTTTTCTTCTTTTTATTTTCAGGCTATCAGGAGGTGTGGATAGAGGAGCCTCTTTTCCTTTCCCTTTGTCTTCAGAATGGCCATCTAGAAAAGATTCTTCTGTTACTTTGTCTTGTTTGGAGGTTGAAGAATCTTCACTTCGACCTTTCTTACATTCTCTATACATTTATTCTACCATGACTCTCATGGTCATGAAACTGTCCATGAACTGAGAGTCTGATTCCAAGGGATTTTCTTCTGCCATTTTCCTCCTAGGATAGACTCTACCAATTTCTGGGTTAGTTTCAACCAGTTCTCCTTCTCCTAATTTGAGCTTTGACCTAGTTATTGTTGAAATTTGGTACCGGAGGACAGGTGGTTCCCTGAGGCTTTGATCTTTGGCCTAGGGAAAAGTGTCCAAAAGATTTTTAATTTTTCTCCTAAAGTGACTTTATAATTTTTTATAAAGTTAAAATCTAATTTAAAAGTGACTTTAAGTGATAAAGTTACTAAAGTCTAATTTTAAAGTGACTTTAATAAAGTTAATGTAAAATTAGAAAGGAAAAGTGACTTTTGGAAATAAATGACTAAGTGGGTCTTTATTAAAGTGGGGTGAATTAAAAAATAGAAAGTGAGATTTAAATGTGCAGTTAATCTCAGCCATTGATCTAAATCTATTTCAGCCATTGGATTTAGAGATCACCCAAAAGTCACTTGGAGTTATATTAAAAGAGGAAAAAGAGGAAAAGATCATTCATTCTTTCATGAGCAGATTGGGAGAAGGAGAGCAAGAGAGCAAGGGAGATTTCTGGACAAGAAGGAGAAAGAGGCAGCAGTTTGGCACACATACCAAGCAGCTCTTCAACAAAATCAGAACAGCAGAAAGACAAGCAGAACAGCAGCAAGAACAAGCAGAAAAAGCTGATTTTTTTGCTAAAAACCGAGAAGTTTCCAGGTGGTCCGTTGGGCTGAAAACAGATAAGTTTGCTTGCTGAAAAAAATTATGTTGCTGTAATTTTTTGCTGAAATTTTCTTGCTGTAAAAAGACATTTTTCAGAAATAAAGAAGAGCTCTCAAACTGGTTTTCCCCAAGAGTTGTAGGGGGTTTTTCCAGGGTCACGTTGACAAAAATATCAGTGTTTTAATGTGTTTTAATG
>APFE030042421.1:3993-41023 GCA_000404065.3 Pinus taeda | reverse complement strand
AAAAGTGACTTTATAACTTTTATAAAGTTAAAATCTAATTTAAAAGTGACTTTAAGTGATAAAGTTACTAAGTCTAATTTTAAAGTGACTTTTATAAAGTCAATGAAAATTAGAAAGGAAAAGTGACTTTGGAAATAAATGACTAAGTGGGTCTTTATTAAAGTGGGTGAATTAAAAAATAGAAAGTGAGATTTAAATGTGCATTTAATGTCAGCCATTGATCTAAATCTATCTCAGCCATTGGATTTAGGATCACCCAAAAGTCATTTGGAGTTATCTTAAGGGAGGAAAAGGAGGAAAAGATCACATTCGATTCAATTCTTTCATGAGCAGATTGAGAGAAGGAGAGCAAGAGAGCAAGGGAGATTTCTGGACAGTGAGCTGCGGAGTATCAGCAACGGAGTAACAACAACGAAGTTTCAGCAGGGCAGTTTTTCAGCAAGGCTGAGATAAGTTGTAAAAGTTTGCTTGCTGATTTTTGCTGAATATTTTCTTGCTGTAAAAAAGGCTTTTTTTTCAGAAATAAAGAAGAGCTCTCAAACTGGTTTTCCCCAAGAGTTGTAGGGAGTTTTTCCAGGGTCACGTTGACCAAAAATATCAGTGTTTTAATGTGTTTTAATGGCTGTTTATTACTGCTGATTTTTATTTATGCAATTTCCAGCATTCTGTAAATTTTCCAGAATTTGTGTTTTCAGTAAAATTTATTTTTTCTAGCTTGTTGAATGTATGGTTATGGGAAAGGGCATTTAACTACATGGGAGAAATAAGGAGAGACTGAAAACCGGGGTGGGAAAACAGAAATTTTAACAGTTATCATTCACCAATCTAGCACAAGATTGTCTAACCTTATGAACCTAAAGCTCTGATACCACTTGATCTGATAATGAGATCTAAGACAAGTAATAAGGTATTACAGAGTCATGTGCATGGATTTGTCTATGTTATTTTATGCAATGGATCGGTAAGATTGTGAAATACATAGACAATGAGGCAGTAAACAAAAAAAACATAATAGACAACACATAAAATAACAAATTTAATAAGGAGTTCACCTAATACTCTTGGGCTACATCTCCTGGTCCAACCTTCAGTGGTGGCCTCTCTATTATGTCTTCAAGCAGAGTTTTTACAATAGTATGAGCTCAATTTTAGACTCAATACACGACATATGCAACAACAAGAGCTTTGCTTGAAACTCTCAAGACTCTCTGAGTACAGAGACTCCCTCAACGCTCTCTGTCTTTGTCCTAGCTCTATCTCAGCAGTACCTGTAATACTGCCTCTCCCTGTTTGCTCTCTGTTTGTGGCTTTAAAGCTAATCTGGGTTGCATTTCTCCTTCTCGACTTTCTGTTTCCCGGGCCTCTGTCCACTCAAATCCTTCTTCCAGCATTAAATAATCCTGGCATTACACCTGAAGGGGAGGTGGCGACCTATTCTGCAACGTAAGAGTGCCTCAGGCCCTTGAAATCCTTCGGATTCCAAAACGTAGTTGTTTCTTGCTTAACACAGGAAAATGCAGTCATGAATGTGAAATTCCACCAAAGCACAGTTCATTTCGGACTTCAAAAGTTCTTAAATCCACCCATTCTCCTATCAGGTCCGCCTGTAAGTCGCCATCTCATGTCGCAATGGCCTTGCTCCAAGGTTCCCCTTTGTATTTTTGAAATACGTTAAAATTATGAAAATAACATAAGAAATGGCTTATGGAGGATCTGAAAATATATATATTAGCCTTAAGGAACACTTTCGGGTCCGGCGTATCGCATCGGCCTTCATCCTTCGCATTTTGTTTAATAAACAAAAACTGCGAAAATGCATTAAAAATGGCTTTGCTACGGATCTCAAATCTTATGAAATAATATTGCTAAAGTTGTTGGGTTTGCTTCATCGGATCGTAGATGTGTATGCGTATATGCCCGCTCCTTTGTGTAGCCCAGATTGCGATACCGCGATGCGATCGATCACAATCGCACATCGCGATAATCCCGGGCTGTTGTAAGCGCTCTTGTGATCCCCGATAGTGACCTTGTGATGCAACATGGGCCGTCGATCTGCGCGCTTGATCGACGGTCCTAGTTGACTCCGCCAATCGCCGTCACAGGTGTTATGTATTTTGCGCCAATATCCACTGTCTGCCTATGCTGATTGCGATTGCTGATCAGATATGGAACATTGATTGGTTAGATATGACGGCTACTATGCATTCATTTGTTCCTCCTTCGATACTCTGTTTTTTTCACTGATTTCACGTGTTTTTGCCTCCCGCTAGTGTTTTTCCCCATTTTGAAAGGTTTTCTCATGTGATTTTCTTTGGTCTTTGGCATGATTTTTCGAGTTTTTGATGTCTTAGAGAGTGTTCTTGGATCCACTTGGATCAACTGTTGCATTCCTTTGGGTGTGGTTGGGTCCGTGCCCCAAGGGTCGACCCACCACCCAACTCCCAACTCCCGCCTTTATATTTATGGTGGTTCGTTATGAGGTTTTGTGGATCTGTGGGAGGGGCTGGGGGTCATGGCCCACCCCTCCACCAATGTTTTATTTATATGCAGATGAAAGTTGGGGTGGTGGGGTGGTTGCCCGCCACCCCCCGCCCCCCCCCCCCCCCCCCCCCCTTTTATATATTTTTTTTGTTATACAAAACAAATTGTGCGAATTTTGAAAATTTGGTTTTGGACCGAAGGAGTCATTTTAACTAGGCCACGATTTTGCCCAGAATCTGGCTAGATTTGGCCGGATTCCGTCCCCTACAAAAGGCCAAATTGTGTCTTTGTTAAGCCTGCCTAGTCATAAAAAATTCAACCCAACTTTGACTATCTCTATCTCCTCCATCCGGGCTCGGATTGACGAACCGTTCACACCACCACGATCATGACAACGAGATCTTTAACATGAACCTAGTTCGAGCATAATACAAACACTTTGATTTTTTATCTTCATGAGTCCTCTTTGTCCTGTGTGTGTCTCTGAAGCCACCTGGATCACCTAGTATGTGAAAGGGCTTGATGTTGTAGGGAAGGCGACATTATTGGATGACACGTAGATCTCGCCCTTGGTGAAGACACCCGATAGTGTACAGTTGCAGGCATGGTGTGGTCAATAGGCCCAATCGCTTCACAAACTCTACTGAAATGAGGTTCTTTTGGCTCCCATTGTCTAAAATGAACTACAAAAGAGAACCCTTCACCCACTTCTGTGAGTGAAAGAGTCACTCCCCATCCTCTGGATCTTCGGGTTCATCCTTCTAGATCTTGGTGGTGGCAACAATAGCACTAGGCTCCACACCAATAATTTGCTTCCCTTTGTCATTCCCCTTTTTGTTTTCTAGCTCAGAGTCAGAACATGCATCTGATTCGCAACCCTTTAGGTCAGCCACCAGTGACTGCTTGGCTTGTTACTCACTTGTGTTGTGAGTGGGGCTCTTATGGAACTCGCACCACTTCCCTGTGTCCTTCGTTGTCTTCGTGGTGTTGTTTTTTTCTTGCGACTTTGACGAGTTGTCCTGGTTGCCCTTCCTTAGATTTGTCCTTTGTTCTACAGTTTTGGGGTGCCTTTCCCTTGCTTCGGATTCACAAATCCAAAGTCTCACTTCTTATGTTTAAATTTTTGCTTGAACTTGACAATGTAGCGATAGGTGGCACCAATCGAGGAGATGTCCAGGAACTCCATCTCATCCTAGATTTACCTGTGTAGACAGTTGCGGTACTTGAGTACCAAATGCCGCTCAGAATCCTTGATACCCAACTTTGTGCAAAGGATATGGAAAGCATTTGTGAACTACGGCACATATGGGTCCCTTCCCTGCCACAGAATGTTCCACTTTATGTATTTAACTTCATAGCTCTCGACAGGGTAATATTGTTCTTTGATGGCATCTAAAAAATAATTCCAAGTGGATGCGACTAAAAACAATAAGGATTCCCTCTCGTCCTTTTGTTAAAAGTAGGTTTCTTACCAATCCTTGACATGTGGGGTGGCTTTAAGGAGTGCAAAAATAATATTTTCCCGACGTGAGAAGTCATGATCAGAAAAATATCCTTCCAACATATTTAACCATTTGTCTACAACTTCTGCATCTATCTGGCCTTCAAATATGGGAATACCAAAGTTAAATTATACCTTAAAAGTAGTGTCACCTCTAGAGTGGCTCCTAGATGAAGATGCATCACTTATGGGTAGCCGCTGAAGGATCTGGGCAATGTTATCCATCATTGCGTTCCTTTGTTCCTCGTGGGCTTCCTCAAGCAATATTTTGAAAGGATCTCATGCCCCTTTGTCTTTCTTTTCTTCCGTCATGGGAGGTCGTCGGGGTTTGCGAGGCTGGTCTTGCAAAGGTTCTGATTCAGGTGGATATTGGTGGCCACCTGCCTATTCCACCTAGACCTCTAGTTGGTTTCATCTGTTTCCTTGTTTATTTCAGCATTTACTATTTTTAGCAATTTTTCGAAGCCTGAACTTCTGGAGCAGTTTTGACCCCCTAAACGACATTTTTTTAGGTCTATTGGAAGCCAGTAGTTGTTGGTAGGGGCCTCTTACAAATCATGTAGTACTTAGAGAGGCCTTTGAAACATGATATCGTACATGCCAAACGGAGATAATATGACCAAGTTACGACCCTGGAAAGTTGGCTGCCCAACTAAACCCAACGAGACCCACAAACTCTTGTGTTGCATCTCCCGGGGTTAGGGTTTTGGTTGTTTAGGGTTTTATCTTGTTATTCAATAATAAATAGGCCCTTGAGTCTCATTCTAACATAGTTCATAGGCATGTAGCTGCCACATCTCTTCTTAGAGATAAGCTACCATCGCCCGAGCTAGTCTTATTTCCATTATGCTTGTAAGCATATTTCAGTGTTTGATATTAATGAAATGAAGTGTTATTCCTGTTGCATCTCTGTATTTTGTGGTTATATCTATAATATAATGTGTTCCTGTTTAAGTTCGGATTAGGTTCAACCAATTCGAGCTCTAACTCCTTATACCTTGACCTCGTTGGGGACATGCAAAGAAAAACAGAGAAAGAGTAGTCCGCTTTGATACCACTAATCCAGACATATGTAGGAATGAAAAAAAATACAGATATACACATAAACACAAAGATGGAGTAGAAATAAATCTTTGTTTCATTAATATCAAAGAACTGAAATATGCTTGGACGATGGTAGCTTATCTCTGAGAAGAGATGTGGCAGCTACATGCCTATGAACTATGTTACAATGAGACTCATTGACCTTTTTATTATTAAACAATAAGGGTAAACCCTAAACAACCAAAACCCTAACTCTAGGAGATGGAAAAACAAGAGTTTGTGGGCCCCGTTGGGGTTAGTTAGGCAGCCAACTTCCCGAGTTCGTAACTTGGTCATATTATGTTTGTTTGCGCGTATGATACCTCGTTTGAAATATCTCTTTGACTACTACATGATTTGTTGCAACAACCTACTGTAGACCTCAAAAAAGCACAATTTGTTAGGTCCCTATAATACTAGTGATTCCCCCATTACTATTGTCATTGTAGCCCTTATTGTTATTGTTGTGCCCCTATTGTCCCCATATTGTTATTATTGTGCCCCATAGAAGTCCACTATTGTTATTTTTTTACCCTTATATTATTATTGTTATGTTGGTTTAAAGACATGGATGGTTTAAAGAAAGACATGGAAGCTAAGATGGATGACGTGGAAGCTAAGATGGATGGTTTAAAAAAAGGCGTGGAAGCTAAGATGGATGGTTTAAAAAAAGGCGTGGAAGCTAAGATGGATGGTTTAAAGAAAGGCGTAGAAGTTAAGATGAATGACGTGGAAGCTAAGATGGATGGCATGGAAGATTAGATGGATGGCTTAAAGAAAGGCATGGAAGCTAAGATGGAAGATTTGAAGACAGATTTGACAAAGTTTCTACAAGAAATTCTTACTAATGGCGAAAGGGAAGTAAAGGAAACTCACGATGAGAACAAAATAAATGTTAATCATGATTTCATAGACTCTAACGTTGGATCAAAGACCCACCATGTTCCAAAGATCGATATGAGGAAGTTTGATGGAAAGGATCTCGTAACATGGATACTACAGATGGAGCAATATATCAATCTCCATAATGTGAAAAGGACAAAAAATGTATGCATTGGAACTTTATATTTGGAACCAAATCAATTTGTATGGTATCGATGACTTTTCTCTCGTAAACAAATTGTCACTTGGGCAATTTTTATAGATGAAATGATAGCACATTATGAGGATACAAAAGGCAACACTTTTTTTAGCCAATTGATAAATCTGAAACAAAAGGGTTCAGTGATGGAGCACATTGAGGACTTCCAAAAATTGAATATAATGGTAAAAGATATTCCATAGGAGCATAGGATTGATGTATTCATAGGGACTTTAAAGGATAACATCCAACATGAGGTTTGACTTTGGGAACCTGATTCATTAGAGAAGGAATTCAGGTTGGCAAGAAAAATGGAAAGCAAAATTATGGAAACAAAGGAGCCTACCACTCACAATTATAAATATGGAAGTGTTGTTTCCCCTAGCCTTCCAAAACCTACAAGGTTGACACCACAACAATTGGAAGAAAAAAGAGCAAAAGGGTTTTGTTACAATTGTGATAGCAAATACATTAAAGGTCATAAGTGTACTGAGAATAAATTATTTTACATAGATTGTGAAGAGGAGGAATAAAAGGAACAAGAAATGTCAAAAGAAGATGATATACACCACGAACAAACCCTAGAGAAAGAAGAAATGAATCCGACCATATCTTGTAATGAATTGGCCAGAATTACCACTCCTCAAACTATCAAGATGAAGGACATATCAAGAAGAAAAAGGTAATAAAGTTGACTGATTCAAGCAGTACCCATAATTTTATTCATTGTAAGATAGCTAAGGAATTGAATTGTTTCCTATATCTCGCACCAGAGTGTCAAGTGATGGTTGCAAAGTGGAGGAACAATAAATTGCTCTGGAAAGTGACGTAATATCAAGCTATCCACGAGATCATATTTATTGAATAGCCCAATGCTTTCCATTCCAATGGGTGGTGTTGATGTTGTACTAGGAGACCAATGGCTACAATCCTTGGGTATAATAGCTTTTAATTTTCAAGATCATTTTATGAAATTTTCTTTAGAAGGAAAGGAAGTTGAATTAAGGGGTATCGCAGAGAAACTAGGAAACATAATCAACTCTAACGAAATTACAAATCTTCTAAATAAAGAACAATGAGGTGTAATTGCACAATTATGTTCGCTAGAGGTTCCCACATCAAAATAATTTGTTTCTCCAGATCTCCAAAAAGTCTTGGACAATCATTCCAAGGTATTTGAGACTCCCAAAGGCCTCCCACCTATTCGTGATCATGAGCATGTTATTCGTTTGATTCCAGGAAAGTGTTCCTCCAAACCTCAGGCCTTATAGATATCCTTATGCCCAAAAGAGTGAAATTGAATGTATGGTTGTAGAAATGCTAGAGGCTCGTATAATTCAACCTAGTCAAAGTTCTTGCTCTGCTCCATTAGTATTGGTTTACAAGAAGGATGGATCATGGCATATGTTTCCGTATTATAGGGAGCTCAACAAGCTCACTATTAAAGACAAATTTCCCATTCCTGCCATTGATGAATTATTGGATGAATTGCATGGATCAATTTACTTCACCAAGTTGGATCTTCATTAAAAATATCATCAAATCAGAATGAATACTGAAGACTTTCCAGAAGCAACATTTAGAACTCATGAGGGTCATTATGAATTTTTGGTCATGCCTTTTGGCCTTACCAATGCACCTTCTACATTTCAAGGTTTGATGAATTCCATTTTCAAACCCTTCCTTATAAAATTTGTGTTTGTATTTTTTGATATATACTAATCTATAACAAGTCTTAGAAGGATCATGTTCAACATGTTGACAGGGTGCTCAAACTATTGGAGGAGAAACAATTATATGAAAAAAGCTCCAAATGTTTCTTTGGGGTACAAGAGGTGGAACATTTGGGTCATATTCTATCTCATGAAGGTGTGAAGGTAGACCCTAGAAAAATTAAAACCATTAAGGAATGGAAAATCCCCACATCCATAAAGCATCTGTGAAGATTTCTCAGGTTGACAGGGTATTATCGCAAGTTTGTTAAGAATTATGGGAGAATAGCAGCACCTCTAACAACATTATTGAAGAAAAATGCATTTTCATGGACTTCAGAAGCAACGAAGGCCTTTGAACATCATAAAGAGGCAATGTGCCAAGCATCGGTCTTAGCTACGCCGGACTTCACAAAAACCTTTATTGTGGAATGGGATGCCTCAGGTAATGGAATTGGTGCTGTTTTGATGCAAGAAGAAAGACCCATTGCTTTCAAAAGTCATCCAATCAAAGGAAAGTATTTACACTAAGCTATTTATGAGAAGGAAATGTTGGAAATACTACATGCACTTAAGAAATGGCGACCCTACCTAATGGGAAGACACTTCAAGGTAAAAACGGATCATGATAGTCTTAAATACTTTTCAGAACAGAGATTATCTTCAGAAGAGCAACAAAAATGGGTCACAAAAATGTTGGGTTATGACTTTGAAATGATCTACAAAAAAGGGAAGCAAAATGTTGTCGCATATGCACTCTCAATAAAGGATGAGGATGTGGAAGCATTTCTTTGTGCCATTTCTATTATCCAACTAGATTGGATAAACGTAGAAAGGGATGACTAGAAGAATGACGAAGAAGTGTGGGCACTCATTCAAAAGTTACAACAAGATCCTAGTACATCTGATACATTTCACTGGAAAAATGATTCATTATGGTACAAAGATCGCTTATACCTATGTAATAATTCCCAACTCAAACAAAAAATTCTTATGGAATTGCACACCTCTCGCTTAGGAGGGCACTCAGGATTTCTAAAAACTTACCACAAGGTTAAGAAGGAATTTTTTTGGGATGAACTTAAATCGGATATTCAAAATTTTGTGGCGGAATGTTTGGTTTGCCAACAAAATAAAGTTGAAACAATTAAGACCCCATGTGTATTACAACCTTTATCCATTCCAAGCCAAAGTTGGGAGGAGGTTTCAATGGATTTTATCCGAGGTTTACCCAAGTTCGAAGGAAAGAGTGTTATTATGGTGGTAGTTGACGGACTTACCAAGTATGCACACTTTTGTGCATTATGTCATCCATTTAAAGTGAGTATAGTTTCTACTGCATTTATGGAAACAATTCAAAAGCTACATGGAAAGCCATAGATTATTGTAAGTGACAGAGATCCCATTTTCACTGGAAATTTTTGGACATAATTATTTTCTTGTCTTGGTACTTAGTTAGCTCATAGCTCATCTTATCATCCCCAATCTGATGGGAAAACTGAGACTGTAAACAAATGTTTGGAAGGATATCTTGCTTTGTATCTGATAAACAGACACAATGGTTCAAATGGTTGCCTCTGGCTGAATGGTGGTATAACACTTCCTTCCATACTGCATAAAAAATGACCCCATTTATGGCACTTTATAGATATCATCCATCGTCCATCACATCACATTTAAGAGAAAATTATAAGGTTCAAGCAGTGGAAGATCACATCAAGCATCAACAACAAGTTCTCCAACTCTTAAAGGATAACCTCACTTTGGTGTAGAATAGAATGAAACAATAGGCATATCAACATTGTAGTGAAAGAATTTTTGATGTAGTTGATTGGGTACTCTTATGGCTACAACCATATAAACAAATATCCCTCAAGCAAGTTAAGAAGGATAATAAATTATCACCAAAGTATTATGGTCCATACAAGATGTTGCAAAAGATAGGTACTATGGCATACAAATTGGAGCTTCCTGCAGCTTCTAGAGTGCACCCAATTTTCCATGTTTCATGCTTAAAGAAGGTTATAGGTGACAAGATCCTATTTCGAACAATATTTCCAGAACTTGATGAGGAAGGAAAAGTCATATTGGAACCTAAAACAATCAAAGAAAAAAGAACTCGATAGCTATGAAATCGATCAATCTCAGGGTATCTCATCAAGAGGAAGAACTTACCCCTCAAAAGATTCCACATGGGAGGATGAGAATTTTATACAGAAGCATCCATAACTACTCAAGCGTTGAGGACAACACTTTTTTGAAGGAGAGGGGCATGTTAGGTCCCTATAATATTAGTGATTCCCCCATTACTATTGTCATTGTAGCCCTTATTGTTATTGTTGTGCCCCTATTGTCACCATATTGTTATTATTGTGCCCCATAGAAGCCCAATATTGCTATTTTTTTGCCCTTATTTTATTATTGTTATGTCAACTTTTATTATATTGTGACCCCTTAGACTCCTATATATAGAAAGGAGGTTTTATCTTTTGTATCATCCAAGAATTGTTCATTTGTGTAATGTAAAGGAGGTTGCCCCTCGAAGAGGTTGATTTCTAAGGCGTTGATATATCTCTTCTATATTTTTGTGAGCTGGTTTGATAACATAATTTAGGGGGTCAAAACTTCTCTAGAATTTAATGACCCAAAAAACTACTAAAAATAGTAAATGTTGTTATAAACAAGGAAACTAATGAAACTGACTAGAGGTCTAGGTGGAATAGGTGGGTGGCCACCAATATCCACCTGGATCAAAACTACTTTGGAATCTCCACCACATTTTAGGAACTCAAATTCCTTGCATGCACTAGCCATTTTGAGTTAATTGATTTGTTAACTCAATGATCATTCAGTTATATTGTTGTCCCACTACACAACTGGCCTTCCATTAGTTCCATTGACTGTTAGAACTAATTTAACTAAACATAACTGGAAATAATTGACCTGGATTACTAAAATTTAGAAATTACACATGCTTAACTAAACTCCAAGCCCTCTAACTTGAATTTACTAAGCTAACTGAGTGACAAGAGCCATGTAAAACAAGTTAATTGCCTCCAAGTTGTCTGTTGATGTGGAAATCTGATTTTTTTCAATTTAACCAAGGAAAAGTCAAATTGAGACTTTCTTGCTACATTTCTCAACACGCCCTCTTAGTAACAAAGGGATTTTTAACCATCCCTATCCTGAACCTGTGAAACTCGAACTTCCCTCTTGACAAAGCCTTTTTAAGATGTCAACATCTTATTCCTTTGTCAGAATGTATTGTAGCAACATTATCTGCCTCTGCACACAGTACTGTAAATGATGATACTGAATATTTATATCCTTGGATTGATCGTGAAATACCAAATTCTCAGAGAGCTTAATGCAACTCTTATTATCACAATAGATCACAGTTGGATCCATAATCTGACCAAACGGTCTGACTAGTATCTTTCTCATCCAGATTTCCTCACATGCTGCTTGACTTGCAACCATGTTTTCAGATTCTACCGAGCTGAGCACCATCGATCTCTATTTTCTGTTGTACCAGGAAACTGTTGTGGATCCAACATTGAAAATTCCGCCCGATGTACTCTTTTGTTCAGATGGACTCCATTCCCAATCTCCATCTATGAAGCCACACAACTTCACTCCCTCGTCCATCTGTACCTTAATACATACTGGGTAGTGCCTCTGAGGTACCGTAAAACATGCTTAGCTACCTTCCAATATAATTTGGTTGTCCTAACCATATCTTGGCTCAGCTAGTCAACTACATAGCACACATATTGTCATGTGTTCACAAGATACATCAATGAACCCACAAGCTACTGGTAAATGGTAGCATCAACCTCTTCACTTGAAATGGCATTCTCCTTCATCCAATTGGTCACTAGAGGTGTCTCCATGGGCTTACAAATCTCCATGCGAAATCTTTGAAATATCTAGTTGGAATACTTTCCTTGAGACAAAGACAATTCACCATCACCTTTCCACACTTCCAGCCCAAGGAAGTAGTGCATGAGACCCATGTCCATCTCAAATTCCCTTGCAAGGTCCTCCTTGCCAGAGTTGATCAACGACTCATCACCTATTACTTTTAAATCATCAACATATAAAAAAATGATAATAAATTTACCTTATAATAAAATATGATAGAGGTTCGCATCTGCTTCACTTTTGGTGAAGCACAAACTAGTGAGATAATTGTCGATCTTGGCGTACTAAGCTTGGGGTGCATGTTTGAGACCATACAACTTTGACTTGAGTCTGAACACATGAGATTCCTGATCAAATGTCTCAAATCATTTTGATTGCTCTATGTACACTTCCTCCTCAAGAACACCATTGAGAAATGTTGTTTTTACATCCATCTGGTGGATATTCCACCCCATCTACACAGTCAGTGCAAGAATTGATCTAATGGATGAATACCTTACTACAGGAGCAAGGGTTTCCTCATAGTCAATTCCCTCAACTTGAGAGAATCATTTGGCCACAAATATGGCCTTATACTTCTCTATGATTTTGTCTACTGCATTCTTAACCTTGAAGATCCATCTCGAACCCATAACTGATTTTTCTGTCGGCCTTGGACCACTTCCCAAACACTATTCTTCATGATGGACTCATATTTTTCCACCATTGCATCAAACCTAACAATTTTCCCAATTGCTTCGTGAGTTTACTTTTTCCACCTATAGGATGCATACACATTTCTCCTGAAGGCATACAACGTATATACATGACTTGTCCACACAAGAGTTGTGTGTATTTCAATAAACGCAGACTTCACAATGGTGCATCACCCAAATCTGATCTGTACATCAACACTTACAACTTAGCATATTCCAACTCCATGCTAGCTGAAGACATCACCTACACACCATGAATAGACTAAGGGTTGACATTAATGGCAACCAAACAATGTTGTTACCAACTGGCCTGGTATAAACACCCATGCAAACATATTTTCACTAAGAGACATGTCATTTAATTGATGTGTATGTTCATTAATTATTAGTTATTGTTATTATGTATTGGACTTATATTTTATATTATTAGTTATTTTTATTATTTATTAGAATTTATATTTTATATTTATATATATTAATGTTTATTACATTGTCTTCTTCTTTATAAATTCTTTGTCCTCGATTTCTTTTTTAGCATGTAAATCAACTTCCCTGTCAACTCAAGGGCTAGAGCAAGGTTGTTGGTACCAGATAGCACACAAGTATACTCACTTAAGAGTTCACAAGGCTCGAAGCTAATACAACAATATTCATAGGCACAAAGCCATTATAATAATATTTATTAAGGCATTATATTCATCATGTCACTAGCAGGGTTTTGAACCTGGGTGGGAAAATAATAACCCTTCTACCCAACCACCCGAGATAACCCTAATTGACTCCTCAAAAAATATTTTTGAAAATGATTTTATGAATTTGTTCTAGTGAATGTCTTTGCATTGTTCTTTGTTCTCGATTTTATCATGGTTGATGGTATGATTTATCTTGAACTTCTAAGTGTTATTGAAAATTGGCAGCTATGGTTTGAATTTCATTAGGAAAATCATGAAGAAAAAGTAATATTTGTGGGTTTGACCAATTTGGCCTCAAAGAATTCCAGTTGGCCCCACCCAAAGGAAATGACCCCTCCTAAGATGCATATAAAGAGACCTATCATTGGAGATCATTTGGACATCACATCACACATCAAATCATCTTTAAAATTCACAGATCAAGCTCATGTGTGAAGGAGCAAGAGGAATTTTCTGTTTGACCAAAGTTGACTTTTTCATCTGTGTTGGAACGTGTTGACCAATGTTTAGATTCTTCTTTGACCAATCTATTTAGATTTTTTTAGAATGCCAAATATTCCTGGAATATGCTCTCTATTTGATCAAACTTTTCTAGAAACATTTTTTTGAGGTTAACTACAGGGTTGGCTAGGGTTTGACCACAGGTTTGATTGTGGCATTTAATTGAGACTTATAGGGTTGTCTTGACCGAGTTTTGACAATTAAAGAAGGTTGGAATTGCATATTGAATTTAACTTGGGTTGACGAAGTTCTGACCTCATTTTTGGCTCGTTGACCGTAGGGTTGACTTTAACAATTGACCAAAAATTTTAGAAGGTTCATTGACTAAGGTGGATTGTCTTCCATAGGTCAAAATTTATCCCTCTATTGTAGGCATATGTGTTGACCAGATATGACTCTTTCTTTCTCTCATTAAATTGGTTTGACTTGGTTGACTTAGATAGTCAAAGCTTTGACTTTGACTGGTTTATGGATGTACTATTGGACTATGTACCTCATGTTGAACATTGATTGACTAAGAATAAGAAGAATTGATATGGGTTTTCCCCCTTGTGGGGTTTTTCCTTGGTCTTTGACCAAAATCTTTGTGTCTCATTGTGCTTGCTTATCTTTTATTATGCATTTATTGTTCATTGTTCTATCTATAATTGCTTAATTGTTACTAGGGTGATTGAAATTAAAGAAAATTATTTTAAGTAATTATTGCAGCATAGAAGATATAAAAAATTAACATGGTATTAGAGTTTAAGTGAATATTAGCCTTTAGATACCAAAGAACACCCCTTTGAGACACTTCTCTTGTTGGTTGGTGATCAACTTTCTTGCATAATATGACTTCCTCCTACTTCAAGATTGAAGAGAAGTTGAATGATGCCTCCAACTTTGCGACATGGAGGGATAGATGGGATCTTACCCCTGAAGAGAATAGTGTGATGGTGTTAGAAAATTATATATTACAGAGCAATGGAACACATAAAATATTGCATAAATATAAACACAGAAAAAACACATAAAACAAGAGAGACATAGATATACGTGGTTCACCCAGTTTGGGCTACGTCCGTGGAGAAACAACCAATCCTTGTTTTATTATATTATTCAGCAAACTGAAGAGATACAACCTACAACAAATCCACTGTAACTCCCTCTTCTCTCTCAATCTCCTCTCTCTTCCTCACTCAGAATACAGATCTACATAGACGCAATACAATTCCCTCATATATAGTGAGGGGTTGCCTTCTAGGGCAAAAAACCCTAAATTAAACATAACTTCTACTGTCAGATTTCCGCCTAATGAATAGCCCAGATTTCCGCCTAAGGTATCGCCCTATTGGACCCCCCCTGTAGCAAATATTTTACGAGCAACGTTGTCGCGCCATTTCGAACTGGGGTCCAATAGGGCGATACCTTAAATACAGAAGATAATCAGGCTCCACACCCAACAGATGGAATATGTGCAGGGCCAAGTAGCTAAACCTCCATAGAATGCTAATGTTAGTGCCAAATCCAAGTACAAGAAGGGTGAGATCAAATCCAAGAAGATCATCATTAATTCTCTTAGAGACCATCTCATCACCTATGTGTCCAGGCTGAAGCATTCAAAAAATATGTATGAAACATTGATTGGGATGTACGAGGTCAAAAATCTTAGCTAATTCATTTCCTTGAAGAGTCAACTTTGTGACATCAAGATGTCTGAGTCTGAATCTATAATAGCCTACATCATGAGGATATCTCAAATAAGAGATAAACTTCTTTCTATTGGAAACGTCATACTTGATAGAGAGCTGGTGCAAATGACCCTTTGAGGACTCCCCATCTCTTGGGAGACATTTATTACAAGTATTAGTTGTGGAAAATAGCTCCCTTCATTTGATGATATTTTGGACAGTTGCACTCAAGAAGAATTTGGGCTCATTTCTAAAGGAGGAATTCAAAGACAAGAAGAGGGAGAACCTACAACTTTTGCATCCAATTTCAAGAATGAAAAAGGGAAAGGAAGAACTTCCAAATGGAAGTGAAAGAAGCCAAATCCAACATTCAATAATACTATAAGGGATTTGTCTAAAGTCCAATGTTATAGGTGTGACAAATTTAGCCACATAGCCTAATATTATCCTGATAGAAGAAATGCTCAAAGGCCCAACAACAATAACAACAACAACATTGGCAATAATAACAAATTCAACAATAGAAGGAGAAGTTGGGGTCTTGTTTCCCATGCCAGTGTTGAAGAAACCCAACACCCTCAAAAGAGGTCAAAGAATACAAGGTATACTAATAATGTTGCTAATACTCAGTATGAATATTTTATTCTTGCTGCTCTTTCTAGCTCATCTTTAGATAACATTGATAGATGATTGGTGGATAGTGGGGCATATAGACATTTCATTGTGTATCGTAAAGTCCTCTCAAATTTGGTTGAGAGGGAGACTAATTTGAAAATTATACTTGGGGGGGATTATACCCATCTTGTTGATGGGTCTGGCTCTATTTTTTTTCAATTGGATTCTGGTGAAACAATTCATCTACATGATGAGTTGTATATGTTAAGCTTGAATAAGAATCTTGTCCCCATTTCTGCCATGGAAAACAAAGGCTTTAGATTTTCATTCATTAAAAGTCCTTTTCTTGGTCATGTAGATCTAACTTGAGAGCAACCTTCACACTTGGTGTTAGAAATTAAGGCATATACAGAGTTTGTGGATGACCAATCCAAGCATTGGCCAAGGATACCACTAATCAGTGTGAGCTTTAGCACCAGACATTTTCACACCTTCATTACAAGGCTTTGCCTAACTTGAGCAGGATGGTTTCCAGGATTCCTAGGATTCAGTGGACCATGAAGGTGTATGTTGGGGATATGCTAGTGGAAAGAAAATCAAGGGACCATTCCCTTATAGTAGTAGCAGATCCAAAGAGATTCTTCAAATCATTCATTATGATCTTTTTGCACCCATGTCGATGACAACTCTTGGAGGATATTTATATTATATATTATTTGTTGATGACTTCTCCTGTAACTTGAATCTTCTACTTAAAGACCAAGGATCATGATTTTAACATGTTCAGGGACTTCAAATCTCTCATGGAAAATCAAACTGGAAATAAGATCAATATCCTAAGGACTAATAATGGAGGGACTTCTGCAGAGATCTTAAGATTAAGAGGGAGGTAATTGTTCCATACAACCCTCAACAAAATGGAGTTTTTGGAAGGATTAATAGGTCCATCTTGGAAGCAACCAAAGCCATGATTCATGATCAAAAGCTTCCTATGTTTTTGTGGGGAGAAGCAACAAATACTATTGAATATGTCCAAAATAGGAGTCCTCATTGGAAGACTAGACTCCTAAAGAAGTATTTACAGTTGTGAAACTGAAATTTGGACATTTGAGAATATTCGACTGCCCTATCTACTTTCACGTACCGAAGGATAAGAGGTCCAAGCTAGACACTTCAAGAAAGAAACATGCATTTATTTTTTATTGTGAAAATTCTAAAGCTTACAGGATATATGTGTCATGTCAAAGGAACATTGAGTTCAAATGGGATGTGACCTTTGATGAAAATGTTGCCATTGGAAAATCAAGGGACTCTCCTTTCCCTACCAGTACTGAGAGAAGAGATGAGACTATGGATGTAGATAAATAGTTATCCATGCATGGGCTTGACCTTCCAGATGAGCCCATGGCACCTTTGGATCCTCCTCCTTATGGTCCTCCTTCAAGGAAGAGACCTATGTGGCTTCGTGATATATTACAGGATGCAAAGAGACATTAAGCCCTGAGATGCACCTTCAGAGAGAGATAGTAGCCTAGTAGATATTAGGGATATGGCACATTGATGAGTGACATCATACAATATGAACCTTGTAGCTATGAATAAGTTGTGAAGGAATAGGTTTGGAAAGATCCATGATTGAAGAATATCAATCCATCATGAAAAATGATGTATGGGAGGTTGTTTTGAGACCTGAGGGGATGTTAGTTGTGACTTCCAAGTGGATATACAAAATAAAACATGCAGTATATTGTAGCATTAAGAAGTTCAAAGCAAGATTCATGGATAGAGGATTCTCCCAGAAAGAGGGAGAAGATTATGATGAGATATTTTCACCTGTTTCCCAATATACTACCATCCGGTGTATTATTTCTCTTTCTCCTAATCAAGGTTGGACGTGAAGACAACCTTTCTTCGTGGCATAATCAAGGAAGAAGTGTACCTAGAGCAACCATAAATATTTGAGGAACATTGCTGGAAACTCATGTTTGTAGATTGAATAAATCCCTTTGTGGATTGAAGCAAACCCCTAGGGCTTGGTATACTCAAATTGATGGGTACCCGATGAAGCTTGGATTCAAAAGAAGTAATGCCAATCCATACCTATACTTCAAGGTTTTCTAAGATATGCCTTTGATTTTGGTTGTATATGTTGATGATTTGTTCATGACAAGAGCAAAGCCTTTGATCATCTAGTGTAAGAGGGAGATTTCCTCCTAATTTGAGATGAAAGATCTTGGGTTGATGCATTATTTCTTAGGCTTAGAGGTGTGGTAGAGACCTAGAGATATTTTCCGTATCCAAGGAAAATATGTTTTCAAACACTTGGAGAGATTTGGGATGGTGGATTGCAAATCCATGGCCACATTGATGGAGGCAAACTTCAAGTTATGTAGTGATGCTGCGAGACCAGATCTAGTGGATCCTTCTATGTACCAGCAACTGATTAGGGGCTTTGATGTTTATGGTAAGCAAAAGACTAGATATATGTTTTTCTATTAACACCTTGACTTATTTCATGGTGGAACCTTTGGAAACATGTGTTGAGATATCCACATGGGATGATCAATTGTGGATTGAGATATAGCTTTGATGATGAATAGAGATTGCATGGATATAGATATGTAGATTGGGCAGGGAGCGTTACTAACAGGAAGCGCATGTCGCGGTGTTGTTTTAGCTTTGGATTTTCCATGATTTCCTGGATGGGAAAGAAGTATAAATTTGTCGCTCTCAATACAACCGAGGTAGAGTATATTACAACTAGTATGGCTAGCTGTGAGGTAGTGTAGTTGTGGAAGCTATTTGCAACGTTATTTGATCATGTGCCAAATATGAAAGTGATATACTGTGACAATCAAAGAAAGATCATAATTTTAGGGAATCCAATATTCCATGACAGGTCGAAGCACATCGAGATCAAGTACCACTGTATTAGATACATTGTATAGAGAGGAGTAGTGAGGATCCAACACATATCGACAGATGAGCAAGCTGCAAACATTCTCACCAAGCCTTTGTCAAAAGTGAAGTTCTTATTCTTCAGAGAGCAGCTTGGAGTGCAAAAGAATGTATCCCCCCCCGAGAGGGAACACTGCTAATTGAGAACATTAAGCATGTGATCTTTCCCTAGTCTTTCGTCTAGCCATGGACTTGGTGAAGGGGGAAATGAGAAGTGAGGCTAGTGGGTGTTAGGGTACTCCATGAATCCATGGGCTTGACTGAGTACATGCCCCAATATGCATCGTAACCGCAAGTGACCTTCAATTCATTATTGACCAAGGGCCATATTGAGATGGTAAATCTTGCTAGGATTTCCACTCTTCTGGCCAGTGGGTGAGGAGACTTAGGTGTATGTGATATTTACCAAATTCGGACATGAATTCCATGGACTTGGTTAAGGTAAATTGATCTCCATATGTATTGGATGTAGGTGTTCTACCACTTGATTACCGAGGATCAAGTTGGGTGAGGGTTAGTCAATGGACATAGGGTGTGTGTGATCTTTACCAAGGTCATTTATGTCTACCATGGACTTGGTTATAGTAAATCACTCTCCCTTATTGTCATTGTGGATCGTTCTTCTTCTTCTTTGGACCGAGTCATCATTATTCAACTAAGATGAGACAACATGAGCTTATCTCATGTGGAGACGTGTACATCAGAGATGAGACTTATGGTGTAGCTAGAATTTCCTCCCTAACTAAGAGGGAGTGTTGAACATTGGCAGCTATGGTCTGAATTTCATTTGGAAAATCATGAAGAAAAAGTCACATTTGTGGGTTTTACTAAGTCAGCCTCAAAGAATTCAAGTCGACCCCACCAAAGGAATTGACCCCTCCTAAGATACATATACATAGACCTATTGTTGGAGCTCATTTGGACCTCACATCACACATCAAATCATCTCTGAAATTCGTAGATAAAGATCACATGTGCGAAGGAGCAGGAGAAAATTTTTGTTTAACCGAAGACTTTCTAATATGTTTTGGTTTACGTTGACCATTGTTGACCTTCTGCTTCAAAATTACAGATTGAGTTTAAGTTGGGTTCATTGAAGTTCTAACCTCATTTCTAGCTCGTTGACTAGCACTGACCGCAGGGTTGAATGTAACAGTTGAACGAGAATTTCAATAGGTTCATTGAGTGACGTGGACTATTTGCCACAGGCTAAAATTAAACCCTATGTTGCAGGCATATATTATCACTAGATTTAACTCTTTCCCTCTCATTAAATTGATTTGACTTGGTTGACTTTGATAGGAAAATATTTGACTTTGACTGGTTTATAGATGTACTATTGGACTATGTATCTCATGTTGAACATTAATTGATTAAGAAGAAGAAGAATTTATTATGGGTTTCCCCCTTATGGGTTTTGCCTTGGTCTTTGACCAAAATCACTATGTCTCATTGTACTTGGTTATATTATATTGTGCATTTATTGTTTATTGTTCTATCTATCATTGCTTAATTGTCATTGGGTTGATTAAAATTGAATAAAAACGTTTTAAGTAATTATTATAGCATAGAACAATGTGAAAAATTAATAAGTGCTAAGCATAAATATTTAAAACTATAAAATGATCTGGCCATCCTAATTCAATCCTTTATATATATAATGAAAAAAAGTGTCTTATCAAAAGGACATGTCACTTAATGGATAGGCACTCTCACTTAGGTGTTTATATGGAGCCCTCATTTGTAATCGTTTATATTCTCATTGCACATTTTTTTAATATATTATTTTATCGTAAATATATTTCTTTATATTGTTCCAAATATTTTGGAATGTAATAATCATTAATATATATAAATATAAAATACAAATGTTAGTAATAATAAAAATAATTAATAATTAAGTTGAAGAAACATGTTTTGGGGGATAAGACCATACAAAAAAATCTTCTTTGTAACCCTAATGGTTAGGTGGCTGTGAGTTAGGGGCACTAGAAAGAACCACAAACTGCAGTAAGAGACAGACCCAGAAACCAAGAACCAGAAGAAAATGACAGAGGAGGAGAGGACGGGAGAGATCCCCTCCTATCGAGATGCGGCGGCAGGGGAAGGCCAGAACACCAGTAACCAGGCGGGAGAAACAAGAAAACCAAAACCTATCCTTGGAGCACGATAACAGGCAGGTAGCAGAGGCAAATGTTTACCATGTGCAACAGAGAAACCAAGATTCGTAATCCCGATGAACAAACTGGAGCGATACAAAAGCTATATGAAAGACCACGCGCTCATATACAAGTTCATTGGAGTATGGCCGACGGAAAAGGATCTCACCAAGTTGATTCAGCAAAAATGGCAACCCCGAGGCCACATCGAGCTAAAGTTGGGAGCAAGAGGCTTCTTCACAGTAATATTCTCGAACCTGCAAGATAAAGAAAAAGTTTTTGAGAATGGCCCTTACTTTCATTATAATGTTGGATTGTTCATGAGTTAGTGGGAAGAATGTTACAACCCAGACAAGGAAAAATTCTTGGTAGCCCCAGTATGGGTTAGGTTATTTGGCCTTCCAATGGACTTCTGGATCCCAGAGATCCTAGAGGGAATAGGAAACACGATAGGTAGTTTTGTCAAAATAGAAGAAACGAAAAAAAAAGGCAGATACACCTCATATGCCAGAATTTGTGTTTACATGAATATAACTAACCCTATTCCAGACACAGTAGAGTTAGAGTATCACGAAGAGGTCTAGCAGCAAATCGTCGACTACGAACATATTCCATTCAGATGTAGAAGATGTCATGAGTATGGACATCTGTTTAAGGAATGCCCACTCAATATAGAAGAAGAGGAGCGCAAAAACAAATAGCAGAGGAAAAACCAAGAAGATAAGGAAGGGTTTCAAGAAGTAAAAAGCAAAAAGAAGACAAACAAGAGAGAATACCAGTGGGGAAAAGAAAGAACAACAAGGCCAACCTAGCAATACAAAAAACTTTGAATTCCTACAAAAAGAAGAAGAATATAACAACGAGACCCAAACAATGGACTATCAGGGGGAAAAAGGAAAGGAAGGCAACACAAGCCAAGGCAAATCAAAACCCAAGAGGAAATCACAAAGCGAACTATCATAGAAGGAGGAAAAGGAAGAGAGGGAGAATATGGATAACGCTATAATGGAAATTGATACAAGTAGAGGAGAAGAACTAAGTTCAGAAGAAGATGTGTTGAGGAAACTACTAAATGAGTGGAGACACTTGGACGAAAGATTCATTCCATAAGAGAAAAAAAGACTATACAGAGAAACATTTCAACAGTACCAAGCGAAACAGGGACAAGGGAAAATGGAAATGACAAAATAACTAGGCCTTCAATAGGACAACACTCAATACCATTAGATCAAAGCAAAATGCAGAAAGAAAAGAGGTTGAAGAAACCTACAGGAGTCGATATAGATCATGGGAGAAATGTTAGTAAATACAAGGAGGGTAGTACTGCTATCGGTGGTATTCCACCAAACCAACCAAGCACCCCAATGATAATTATATCTTGGAATATAAGAGGCCTTAACAACAAAGGAAAACAGACACTTAGCGGAAAGGCTAAGAAAAGAAAAACCTCAACTAATGTTGATATAGGAAACAAAAATCTCAGGCAGGAAAATGGAGAAAATCTTAAATAAAATAAAATCGAAATATGGATGCATGTCCATAGATGAGAATGGTAGTGCGGGAGGTATAGCAATACTATGGAACCCTGCAGAGATTACTGTAGATTACTGGATAGGCATGAAAAGAATACTCACTGGATGATTTCGGCTAATTAGAAATAGAGAATGGTTTCTAGTCTCTGTAGTATATGACCCTCATACCCCAACAAAAAGAGGAATCTTCCTCCTCCAACTACAACAACTTGGAAAACTCCATGAGGAGAAACTATGGATGATAACGGGGGACTTTAACTTGACAAAATCAATAGAGGAGAAGAAAGGAGGTTTGCAAAGAGAAGAGCCAGAGATGGAGAAGTTCAGGGACCTTCAAGCAGAACTAAAATTGGTAGATATTCCAACCATAAATGGAAAATACATGTGGAACAATCAAAGAGGAGGGAGCAGGCAGATAACATCCAGGTTAGACAGATTCTTAGAAACAGAACACTTCATTGGAAAAGATATTTTCTATGAAGCAACAATCCTCCCGTGTTTAGGGTCGGACCATTGGACCATTAAATTAGAAATAGCTATGAATCATCAGAACTAGAACAGACCCTTTAGGTTTGAGGCATTCTGGCTAAGACTTTATCGATAAAATGAAGAATTGGTGAAAGGAGACTGAGACTGTGATGAAAGGAGGAAGCCAAATGCACACCCTCCAACTCAGACTAAAAGACTTAAAAGGAAGGATAAATAAATGGAACAGAGAAGAATTTGGAAACATACAAAAGGAACAAGAAACACTCCATATAAAGATGAAACAAATACAACAAAAAATCATAGAGGAAGGAAGAAGCGAAGAGCTGGCAGCAGAGGAAGGACTGGTGCTAAATAATTTGGAAGAAAGGAGAAAACAAGAGGAAATCCTTTGGAAACAAAAAGCAAGAGTCCAATGGTTAAAAGAAGGAGAAAGAAACACGAAATTCTTCCATAAAGCAATGGTACAACATAGACAACAAAACATAATATTCTCCCTAAAAGACCAACAAGGCAACGAGCTAACTCATAAATTTGAAATGGAGAATCTGCTGGTACAACATTTTAAAGGGCTCCTGATAGAACCAAATATTAGAAGGGAGGACAACATTTGCAAAATTAGTCAACATATCCCCAAACTAGTAACTAGAGATCAGAATTTGGCTCTCCTAAGAGTCATAATGAAAGCGGAAGTGGAGGAGGTAATAAAAAAGATGGCAAAGAATAAAGCACCTAGGCCTAATGGATTCACTTCAGAATTATTTCAAGCTACATGGAACTTCATGAGCCAAGACATAGTGAATGTAGTAGAAGAATCCAGATGCACCAAAAGAATGCATCCGGCCCTGAATGCCATATTTCTAGCCTTGATACCAAAGACGAAGCACTCGAAAGAACCACAAGGATTCTGACCTATAGCACTCTGCAATGTAATATATAAAATCTTAGCTACAATAATGGTGAACGGACTGAAACCAATATTACTTGGGTTGATATCCTAGGAGCAGATAGGGTTTGTCAAAGGCAAACAAATAACAAACGACATAGTGGTGGCACAAGAAGCAATACATTCATTGAAAAATTAAAAAACCAAAGGGATGTTGATAAAATTAGACTTAGCTAAAGCTTGTGATAGACTAAATTGGGGATACCTCCAAAAAATCCTAAAGGTATTTGGCTTCGATGAAAGATAGATAAGTTGGGTAATGTCAACGATAACCATGCCAGTTCTATCAATACTGCTAAACAGATCACCTACATAAGCATTCAATGCGACTAGAGGGCTCAGGCAACGCGACCCGTTATCCTTGTTCCTGTTTATCCTCACAGCAGAAGGACTAGGAAGACTCATAAAAGCTAAAGTATACAATGAACAATATAAGGGCCTAAGACTCTAGGGAAATAATCTCCCTCTAACCCATCAGCAATTTGTGGATGACGTCATGCTATATGGACAGGCAACGCTCAAAGAAGCAAAAAAAATAGTGGAAATTCTCACAGACTTCACAAGTGCCTCTAGGATAGAGATCAGTAAAGAGAAATCATATATATACTTCTTCAATACCCCTGCACCTTACCAAGCCTTCTGGTAAGAACCATGGGATCTAGAATTGGTAATTTCCCTACAAAGTATTTAGGTATCCAGTTAAATGACTAGAAAAACAGAGTGGCCAACTGGAGCACCCTGATGGGAAGATTCAACGGGGAATGAAAAACTAGACATTCGGGGCGCTGAATACCCTGAGCCACATCATTCTACTAAAATCAGTGCTTTGATCTATCCCGATATAACAACTTACCAGTCAAGCCACCCCTAAAACAATTTGCCAGAAAATGGTATACATGTTCAAAAAATTCCTATGGCAAGGGCCTAGCACGACAAAGAAATGGGCGCTCCTATCTTGAAGCTAGCTAAGCAAATCCCTAAAAGAGAGAGGTCTTGGACTTCGATATCCCTACATCCTGAATCAGGTAATGGGGGAAAATTTGTGGTGGAGATGGACACAGGGAGGGGAAGACCTTTGGAAGAAACTATGGGAGAGAAAATATGATATGCCTAGGTTCCTACAAGGAAAGTTGAGAAGTCAAAATGAAAGAAAGGCTCTGCAATATGGAATCTCGCTAGTGCCAATAGGGATATGATCAGAGAGCACAGCTTCTGGGAATTCAGAGGAGGGGATAAAGCCAACTTTTGGGATGAAGCACGACAACAGAGAGGAAAACTCAACAACTAATTGTAGCTCAAAGAGATCCACAAATTCACCAGCTTACATGAGGGCAACACAATACTAAATTACTGGTGCCTGGAACCAGAGGGATACTGGAGAAAGTGGAAACAATAGGAAAATTGGCCAGAAGCGCTAACAACACCCCAATGGGAACTCTATGAAAAGGAAATGGCAACAAGGAAAATAGCGATAAAAGAAGGGTTGGACACTCTAAGATGAGGCCATAGAATAAAAGGCATGTTTACTATAGGAGAAGGCTACCAAATAAAAGTAGGACACAACAGACATCCAGAAACAAAAAAATGGGGAAGCATATGGAAAACTAAAACATGGTCGAAGATAGCCTTCTTTACCTAGATCCTGAGCCATGGTAGAGCACTAACATGGGACCAACTGAGAAAAAAAGGAATGCAAGGCCCATCGAGATGTGCTCTCTGTAGAGAACAAGAAGAGACCATAGAGCACCTAAACAACACCTGTAAAGTTAGCGTAAACCTATGGAAACAACATCAACAAATATTTGAAATTAGCGACAGAAATATAAATAGCATGCAAACAACAATAGAGAACTGGAGGAAAAAACCTTACTAGAACATGATCCTGAATAGGGCATGGAGACTCTTGCTAGGCTTTGTTCTGTAGAATATATGGAAAGAATGAAACAGACTGATATTCAAAGAGGAAGATAGAGCAAGAACAGAAATATGGAACCAAATTATCCAAAATATCAGAGAGACCATTCTAACTGAGAGCTAGTTTGAGGAGGATTGGAAAACTAACCCAACATTAACAAAGATAATGACACACTTGAACCTAAAGCCAAGCATGATGCACAATCCAGCCAGGAAACAACAAAGTAATGAGGCAGAGGAGGTCAACCACTTCAGAAGGCCCCAGAAGGGGTTCATTAAATTAAACTTCAACAGGGCTGGGAAAGGGAACCCCGGCGAGGCAGGGGCTGGCAGAGTATTTAGAGACAATAGGGGGAGGACCCTCAGAATATATGCAATGGATTGCGGTAACGCTACAAACAATGAAGCAGAGTTGCATTACTGAAAAAAGGGCTGGAAATGGAAATAAGAGAGAATTACCAAAAACTATAGGTTGAAGGAGACTCAAAATTGGTAATTGATATACTCAAACAACTACAATAAGGAACCCAATCGGAAAAGATCAGCTGTAGTTGGAGAATCGCTTGGCTGGTGTAGGAGATTGACAAACTGGTCAGACAGATAGACTACATCCTTCCCACCCATGTGAGAAGGAAAGGCAACACACCAACAAACAACCTGGCAAACTGGGGGAGCAGTCATGGGGGAAGAACCTTGGATGCAAACGAGGAAGAGCTAGACCATATGGAGTAGATGGAAAACTTAGTGAAAATCCTAGAACAGGACAAAGAAGGAGAGGGGAACCCTCGATTGGGGGACAAAACAGGAAATATAGAGGGACCGGGGAGATGTGACCGGGAAGGGAGAGGAAGAGGACAAGTGGAGGAATAGACAGATGAGGGAAATGAATTGAGCAGGCAGGTAAGAGGGCAAGTGGTGGAGCAGGGAAAAGAAGGTACAACTCCAGAGAGAATGAGGGCAGTGACGGATGAGCATGACAGTGAAGAGGGTAGGGCAGTGAGCAGGGGGTGGGCAGAAGGATGTCAGTAAGTGGCAGGACAAGGACAGAACGTAGACGGCAAGAGAAGCCGAGAGAAAGTGAGGATTAATGAGAGCAGATGGCAGCCAGGACAGGGGGTATCATTCCGAGATGACGACGTAGGGATCAGCGCAAGTAATAATGCCAGACAGGTGGCAGTAAAGGTAAGGGACAGGAGGAAGAGGGGCATGAAACTTAAAGGAAAATAGGGCATAGTTAGATGCATGCAGACACCGAAGACGAGAGCTGGAGGGAGGAAAGGTGACCGAAGAGCGAAGATCCAGCCTGCGGACAAAAGCGACATCAGACCTGCAAGTTGATATGTATTTCCTCTACTCCCCAACCTCGTTAGGCTCAGGATTAATTGCAGTAGGAATATAGGAAATATGATATGGAACAAGAATGAGTCTGTCAAGGAGGAAGCTAGACCCTCCTGTGACATTGGTGTAGACAAAATAGAAGTGCTTGTGAAAACCTAGGGTAGGGAGATAAGGTGGGAGGGTCTCGAACCCAGGAAGGGAGAGGACTACACCATGGTCAAAGCCCGAAGTAAACCCAGACAAAGTGTGACTATAGTCACCCCTGTAGGAAACGATTGGAGGGATACAGAAGGTAACAAGGAAGCACCTCGGGGAACAAAAAAATCAAGGAAAATTGAGAACTAGGGAAACAAGAAACCTCTAGGGGAGGTATTTAGCACCAACACCCTGAGGGAAGATGTAGACAAACTAGGGAGACCCTGGGAAGGGAGAAACAAAAAACTGACCTTATCCGGGGAAGAAACCACGAGGATGGCCAAAACAGACAGGTCGCGTGCCGACTGTTGCAGTGGAGGGAAAATGGTAAGAGGTCCAAGAAAGGAATGAACCCATAACAAGGAGAGGACTAGTGACATTTCGATAAAAGTCTCGAAGGAAACAAACCCTGGAAATAGAAGGGATAACAAAAAGGAAATGGGTAAATGGGAAATAGTTATGTTTTATTATTATAATTCTGATAAATGAAATGGCTCTGTGATAGGTATCACTTCACACTGCGTATAGCACAACGAGGAGAATAGAGAACAAAGAGAAGAAGATAGTTACAGGCAGGCAGGGAGTAACATGGCACATAGGAGAGGCAAGAGAGATAACAAAAAGGAAGAAGGAACAAGCGGGTCGAACAAGAAAATAGGGAGGAATTTGGGCAGTGAACATATGAAAACTCTTATTGACACATATATGGCAGGGAACCCACCGGACATCAGAGCCCAAATTGCAGGTTAGGAGAGAGAATTGAATGACAACATCAAGAACCAAGACATCCCCATGGAGGAGTGAGAAAGCATGGTTCCCGATCTAGGGAATTATTGAGGCCATCACTCCCTCTTTAGGCAACCCATACAATAGTATTGGGTAATGAATAATGTGGTGGCATGGGCCATGACCCTAAATCGAGAACAAGTAGCAGGTGACGGAACAAATGTACAAGAGAAAAACAAGGAAAAGGATCTAGTCAGGGCTGAATTACTCAGGGAAATAGCAACAGTTCAGATATAGACCTACATAAATAACTTGGCCTTAGGTAGAATTGAGCAGACACTAAAAGATATGAAGTGGAGAATTGAGCAGACATTACAATATTTAAAGAGGAGTGAGATGCCTGGATCCAGTGCCAAAGCGCCAGCACTAGTAACATCCTCGAATGAGAAGTGATGTAGTGGTCCAGTTCAAATCTGATAAAATTTTGATGAAATGCATTCACTTGTTTAAAATGTTTTATTTGAGCAGTAGTATAGACAGTCAAAACAATGTCGCTAGATGGATAGCAAAAAACCTTTGTAAATTTTGGATAGGTTTCAATGTAGACAGGTGGTTACCTGATTTCCTTCGGGCAGGTAAGCCACCTGGAACAAATGGAAGTTTATGATTTCAGAAAATTTATATAAATAGAGGAAGCATTGCCAAGTTAAAAAAAAAACAATAATTAATAATTAATAAAGACACCTTGATGAAAGGACATGTCTTTTAGTGAAAGGCACACACCTAGGTATTTATATGGGGCCTTCATTCATCCCTTTAT
Source organism: Pinus taeda (assembly GCA_000404065.3). Classification (NCBI taxonomy): domain Eukaryota; kingdom Viridiplantae; phylum Streptophyta; class Pinopsida; order Pinales; family Pinaceae; genus Pinus; species Pinus taeda. Next base: position 11,994 of record APFE030042421.1, on the reverse strand, counting down.
ATTCTATCAATCTCTTATATTTTTTCAATATATTATTTTTTGTTAGCTAAACCCATAGGGTTTTGAACCAGTGACCTTCACCTAAGGAGTACCCTAAAATTACAATCTATCCTTGAGTTTTCTATTCCCCATAGGGTTATAAAAGGATAACATTGGGGTGGGATTTTATCCACTTAAGTGTGTACATCTCACAATACCATTTAATATAATAGCTCTCGGTCCAACCACACATTTGGCCACTACCTCAAAGAGCCCCCTTTGGCTTTAGGCTAGGCTCTCATGGGAATTGAACCTTGCCTAATGGTGAAAATCCTCTCTTTACACCATTGGATCCAACCCTTTTAGGCTTCAATATATTATTTCATCACAATGAATCTCTTTATATGCCACATATTTTGGATATTTAGTTGGTGAACTAGATTGATTCGTCACATTTGGTATTAGAGCTAAGTTTGACCTTGGTATTTGGCAAAAATATTATTAGAGCCTCATTTCTTGATCCTAGCCCTTGGCCAAATAATAATAATTTTTTTTTTTGAAAAAAATTATGAGAATATAACAATATGAATGATAACAAATGAGGGCTCCATATCAATACCTAAGGAGGGGTGCGTTTTCACTAAGTGACATGTTCTTTTGATAAGACATGCCTTTTCATTATTTAATTATTATTTATTTACATCTATTTTTATACTTTTTTGTTAATTACAAGTGGACACCATCAAATTTGGATAAGTAAAGGTGACGCGTGGAAGATAATGTTCAAGATGAAGTTCAAACTATTTGAATGGTTGGTGACAATGCTTCAATATGTTTTCTATTGGACTAAGAACACTTGTGTATATAACTTATCAACCAAGGTTTCCCATGTATTTTTCAGATGTCATGCATTGTATGTGTGAGTTACGATTTCTTAACTTGTATTAGTTTATCTAATAAGCTTATGAAAAAGGGAAAGTGCATCATGTTAGAAAATCAGAAAGGTAGAAATATTTTCTTATATTGATAATTACTTGTGATATTATTATGTTCTTATTAAATTCTTTGTGTTTTTCCTTTATCTTCTTCTCTTCAAGCAATTATCAAAACAAAAACATGAAGATCGTGGACACACCAGATGAAGGCATTCATCTAGGGCTAAAACCCTACATAGGGGAAAACTCAGTCAATGAACTCTTCCTTTAGTAGATTCAAAATGAGATATACTAAGAACTTAGACCAATAGACCTTCCTCCTCCACCAAGTCATCCTTCCAATATGATTTAGTAGTCTCTTCTTATCTAGCAACTTCAACCTAACAACAATCTAGATATTTGACTTCCCAGCTACAAAATTTTGACCCCCAACTACAAAATTTTGGCCTAACTTCAGGTATGTAGTTTTTGGCCCCTCCAGTAGCTTCATAACTTCACATGTGTGTGTGAGAGAGATAATTTTGACTTCTTATGCTTGAGAGATATTTCTTTCTTCTTTGCTACCCCTTTCCTCTTCTTTCCTTGAAATTCATACTTTTTATGGCCTCAAAAGTTGCAGATCGAACTTGTGAGTGAGTATGAAAAATGAGGTTGAGTTGCTACCTTTATATAGGTGTTTCTTCCCCTCAATTTAGGTTGACTTGTCCAGTTTGAGGCTGACTTGGTGGAGGAGGCCTAATTGACCTATTTTACAATAAAATAATTTTCGTCTTTGACGACTAGGGCCCATGAAGGGTCCTTTACATTATGACATGGACAATAATACATGACATAAATGCTATAAGCCTTCAAATGAACCTTTGACCTAAAAAAATTGAACCAAGCATGAAACCCATGCTTTAATAAGTCAATTTATTTAATAATAAAATTTCTTTTTATTTCCTTTGACAAATACATTAAATCATGACTCAAATACAATAATGAACACTGCCACTATTTACATTCTTCAACACTCCCCCTTAAATAGGGAGGTATTCATTATTACATATATATAGAGGTAGGTGGAAAATATAAAAAATGAACTATGAAGAGTTATAGCACACTCCATGTTGTAGACTAGACACCTGACCAAGATAATTTATTCAGGTGGGACTAAGATGGACTCAAGCTTTCAACCACTCTAGGTACCATCAGGCTTACTAGCTAACCATTAACCTAGGGATCTAGGTGTGAATCCAAGGTCGAAGCTCCATGACCAATGCCATCCTCCCTCTTCGGGATATAGACATAAACACATAGGTCGACCGGATGTCCTCCCAAGCACCCACCATTAGGAGCTTCATCTTTCCCTAATAAACTAAATCAAATATATCCATTTGTCCAAGCATGCTTCCAAAATGTCCAGTCTTCTTATGGAGAGATTTATCTGTACAAACAAAAACCCCAATCAACAATAAACTTTCAAATATATATACAGGTAAATACAAACCTTCGGGGTTCTCAATAATCTTGATGCTGCTTCCATCATCAAGTTATTCAGATATTTAATTTTTTGGAAGCTTTCATATTCTTTCATTTCTCTAGTAGTACCAAATACATCATCAAATTAACTTCTTTAACATTCATAGATAATACTTTTGGTTACTTCAAGGTAATCGCTATCATAATATGCCCTCCCTCTCAACTAGGGAGATATATACTTTCTTCTATTTAAGCTCCCTCTCAACTTAGGGAGATCAATTGCTTCCTTCTTATATAACATTAGAGAAACTTTCATGGCTCCATTCCTTCTTATGGCATCAAGGTCATCTTGGTCATCATTATTCATATAAATTCCTTCATCACTCACATTAATATCATATGAACATCTTCATCACCTTTAAGATTATGTACATGCAAAAACTTGAATAGAAAGTACAACCAAAATACATATACAAAAGCATGAAGTTAATTATGTCAATATAATGGAAGCATCAAAACAATCAAATAATTTAGACATCAAATACCTAAACCTACTTAGGTTCATAATCAACAAAAGTTACATCTCTTTACATACTAGACTTCAACTTCTTGCTAGGGTTTTGTCACAAATCCAAGACTTCACCTTTGAGACACAAAGCCTTAGATTTCAAACAAATAACAAATCAATCATAGTGCTTTGCATCAAAAATATTATTTTACATGTCATACTTCTACTAGGGTTAGTTACAAACCCTAGATTTTATCATCAAAGATAAATAATATCATAACATAATATCGTTATATCCTAGAATATCAATCTCTACTAGGGCATTGTTACAAACCCTAGAATTCATAAAATATCAACAACTTGGTTAGCATACTAGCCTATACATATCTGTGATTTTATGCACTAGCATCTTATATCAATATCCATATCTACTAAGTAAACCCAAGTCACAAACATTAATACATCAAAATTAGGTATACAACAATTTCATTTAGGATAGGGTTTCGATCAAACGAATATACACCTAGGGTTTCATTCCTAGGATATTATTATAGACATTACAACGTTTTGCTCATAAACCCTAATTCACCAAACCCTAAACATCTATGGTTTCAATACATAACTTAGATTAAAAAAAAAAAAAAAAAAAAAAAAAAAAAAAAAAAAAAAAAAAAAAAAAAAAAAAAACTTGGGTTTCTATTATATGAAAACCTTAAACATCAAAAGAATAGGAATTTTAGATTTCATCAACAACCCTATGAAGACTAGGGTTTTCTAATCAATATTGACATACCCTTAGCAACAAGAGGCTAGGGTTTTGTAGTGAACCCTAAAGGTTAGGGTTACACAAGAATGAACAAATAATATCATGAGGGTATATTCAATCTAATGATCAATCACTCTAACAAGAATCTTTGTGATTCAAAATGCTAGACATAATGATGTCAATGATGTAAAACAAATTTCAAAAGAAGAATGATCGTGCATTTTACATGAAGAGAACTTTATAACAAAGCTTATAGTCTAAGACATAACTTGATTTGTTCCTTAACAAACCTTGTAGGGCATAATTCTTAAAGGGAAACACCTCTTTCATGCTTCAAGTCTATCCTTTGAAGCCTCCTCCATAACACCCGAGCATTAAACAAGCTTTTCTAGCCAAGGAAAATATAAAGATAATGGTTATCAACATAAAATACGAACAAGTATTGATGTGAGGAGGAAACCAAACATGAAAAAATGAAACAAAGAATATGATATTTTTCTTTTGGTAAAATGGTGGAGGCTCCCTCTTAATCCAATCCTTTTGAGGGATACCTACAACCTTATCAAAATAATTTTAAAATATTATAACAAGACATGTTAGACCTATAAACTCTAGAAATCAAAACATAAAGGAAAACAATTCACATATAAAAATATAAGACAAAGAAGGATATGTGTGAGAGAGAGAGGACAAAGGGATATGTGAGAGAGAGCGATATGTGATAGAGAGAGAGGGATATCCTTGACTTCTGATTATTTGGTCTTGTTCTTCTTAGGTGGAGGTTCATTGGTAACATTTGCTTTATCCCTATCTCTCTTCTTTTTCCTTTGATTCTCCAAACATTTATTTTTGTAGACAATTGTAACATTCTATCTTGGATAGGTCAACCTTCTTCTTTGGTCCTTTGAACTTCTTGAAGGTTCCCTTCTTCTTGTGATGAGCATAATGGGAATTAGAGATGTTTTCTTCTTCATACTCCTTGTTGTTTACTAACGATACTCGAGCTTCTTCTTGACTGCATGCATTCCACATTTGCTCAAATGTTGGTTTATCCTTCCAACTAGTAAGTCCTGATGCAAATGCACTCCAAGAGTTTCATAGTCCTAGAAGAGCAGTAATTACGAGCTCCTTTTCTGGGAAAATTTCATCTATTGCTTGGATTTCATCTATGATTCTAGATATCCTTATAAAATATGATGAAACAATATCATCATTTTCATCTTAACAGATCTTAGTTCATTCTCGAGGCTTGTTATTTTACCAATGTTCTTGATTGTGAATAATTTGGAGAGAGCCTTATACAATTCTTGAGCGGAATCTATGTTGGAAATGTATGGAATTAAGTTGTCCTTTAATCCATCCACTATTAGGTTTGTAGCCAAGATTTCAGTTTCTATGAGCTTTGCTTTCTCTGCTTCAACTATTGCCTTCTTGATTTCTCCTTGAACAAGATCTAAAACTTTTTTCTTTTCGAGGATGAGATCTATCCTCTTTTTCCATGCCGTGTAGTTGGAGGCTCCTTCTAGTTTGTTTTCTCCCTTCATTGAGTTTGACATAATTCCTATAAATAGTAGGCTTATATCCTTATATGATCCTTCTTAATGACCTTCCTTTGATCTCCTTTCCCTGAATAGATATTCAACTTACCTTTTTCTTCTTTCTTCACCTTAGCTCTACTACCACGTTATAAAATCAGAAAGGCAATTTTTTTTCTTATATTGATAGTTACTTGTGATATTATTATGTTCTTATTAAATTCTTTGTGTCCTTCCTTTATCTTCTTCTCATCAAGCAATTATCAAAACAAAAACATGAAGAACACAAACACCACATGTAGGCACTCCGCCAGGGCTAAAACCCCTATATAGGGGAAAACTAATCAAAGAACTCTTGCTTTAGTAGATTCAAAATGACGCAAACCAAGAACTTAAACCAACAGAGCTTCCTTCTCCACCAAGTCAACCTTCCAATATGATTTAGTAGTCTCTTCTTATCCAACAACTTCAACCCAAGAACAATCCAGAAATTCAACTTCCTAAGTACAAAATTTTGGCCCCCAAATACATAATTTCGTCCTAGCTTCAGCTCAGCAGTTTTTGGCCCCTCCAGTAGCTTCACAGCTTCACACATGAGAGTGAGAGAGATAATTTCGACTTCATATGCTTGAGAGCGATCTCTTTCTTCTTTGCTAGCCCTTTCCTTTTCTTTCCTTGAAATTCACATTTTTTCCGGCCCCAAAAGTTGCAAATTGAACTTGTGAGTGAGTGCGACAAATGAGGTTGAGTTGTTGCCTTTACATAGGTGTTTCTGCCCCTCAGTTTAGGCTGACTTGTTTAGTCTGAGGCCGATAGGGTGGAGGAGGCCTAATTGACCTATTTTACAATAAAATATTTTTTTTCTCTGATAACTAGAGCCCAAGAAGTGTCCTTTACATTATGACATGGACAAGAATACTTGATATAAACCCTATAAGTCTTCATTGGAGGCTTTGACCTAGAACAATTTACCCAAGCATGAAACCCATACATTAATAAGTCAATTTCTTTTTATTTCCTTTGACAAATACATTACATCATGACTCAAATACAATTATGAAGACCGACACTAGTTACATTCTTCAACACATCACCATAGTTCATGAATCCAAAATCCAAACAGTCTTGGAAATAATCCATACGCTTGAAAACTTGATCATGTTAATGGGAACCCTGTTGTCACCAGAAAATATTCTTTCATGAGTTAGGTAATTCTTTTTTTTATGGGTCAAAACTCCATTGTTAGCAACTTTGATAAAAATTAACCTACTGTTAGACTAGGTAGTAACTCCTCAAAAACAATTCGTTGATTTCATTTAGGTTGGTGTTTATTCTATACATGAGGGAGAGACTATTCATTTCATCTCCCGGTGACTATTCATATTCTCTATTATTTATTTACATCAATTTCAGTTATTCACCCAATCCTGATGATTAGGTGTCAACATTCCCCCCCCTTAATCTGAAGGGATGTTAGTGAGTCCAAGCATCGTTCTGAATGTTTCAAGCTTTTCTCTTCCAAGTGCTTTGGTGAAGATGTTTGCAATTTGCCTATTCGTGGAACAATGGTGGAGATGGATTGTTTTGGCCTCAACATGATGTCAAATCAGATGATATTTAGTATTAATTTGCTTCATTCGATCATGGAACTTTGGGTTCTTGGCCAACTTTATTGCAAAGGTATTGTCAATCATGAGTGGAGTTGATTGTACTTGTTTTACCTGCAAATATTCAAGAATTTTCTTGAGCCACACAATTTCTTTTGTCGCCTCAGCTGTTGCCACGTATTCTGCTTTTGTTGTGGAATCTACTGGAACTAATTGTTTGCATGATCTCCAGGAGACAACTCCTAATCCAAGACTCATAGCATATCCTGAAGTAGATACCCCAGTTTCTTTGTCTCCATCGAAGTCTGAATCAGAGTATCTAATCAAGCTGAATTCGTCCACCTGTGTATACTTGATTCCAAAGTCTTGAGTTCCCTTCAAGTACCTTAGAAATCTTTTTGCAGCAAAACAATGTCCCTCACAAAGCTTTTGCATAAACCTGGAGAGGATTCCAACAGAAAACGAAATATCTGGTCTGGTATTAGTTAGGTAGCTAAGACTTCCTACAAGCTATCTATACTTTATTGCATCCTCAAATTCTTTTCCTTCAATGGATGTGAGCTTTAAGTTTTGTTCCATTAGAGTAGTAAGAGGATTGCATTCTGTCATGGAAAACCTGTTCAACAGATCTCCAATGTACTTCTTTTGAGAAAGAAATATGGACTTTGGATGTTGAGTTACTTCAATACCAAGATAGTAATGAACATAGCCCAAATTAGTCATTTCAAAACCTTTCCCCAATTCCTTCTTTATGGATGCAGTGTAGCTTTCATTGTTCCCTTTCATCAAAAGATCAGCTACATATGCCACAAGATATACAACTATTTTGCCAACTTTCTTGACAAATAAAGTTGCATCATCAAGATCAAAATGTTTGAAATTGAGTTTTAGAAGATGCTCAGTTAGTTTTTCATACCAGGCTCGCGGTGCTTGTTTGAGGCCATACAAGGATTTCACAAGTTTGCATACTTTATGTTCATGTCTTTTGATAGCAAATCCTTCAGGCTAGGACATAAAAACATTCTCTTTTAGATCTCCATTCAAGAAAGCAATTTTTACATCCATTTGAAGGAGTTTCCAACTGTTCTGAGCTGCTAGGGCAAAGAGTGTCTAGATGGTAGCCCATTTTGCTGTGGGGGCAAAAGTCTCCTCATAATCGACCCCTTCCTTCTGTGCAAAACCTTTTTCCACAAGCCTAGCTTTGTGCTTG
>APFE030042407.1:0-15423 GCA_000404065.3 Pinus taeda | reverse complement strand
CATGCCTCACATCAGTTAATATTCTAGTTGTTCAATCAAACATTTGTAGTTGTATGCTTCCAATCCCAACAATATTACATGTTACATCATTACCCATGTACACAACTCCATCATTAATTGATTTATATTCCTTAAACCATTCTTTATGGATAGACATGTGGTTTGATGCACCGGAATCTAACAACCAATGTTGACCATGATTTGACACATTAATTGATAATACTTCATCACTCATACCTGAACCAGATGTCGAACCTGTATCTGTCGTATTCGCCTCCTTCTTCTCTGTCGAAGACTCTGCTTTTGAAGTTTGTTGTTGTCGCTTCCAGCAGTCCTTCTTTAAATGCCCTGATTTGCCACAAAACTAGCACTTTAGCTTACTCTTCTTCCCTTTCGACTTCGAACGTGAGTCGCTCGGCTTCCTAGGGCGTCTTTCTTTTGAACAACCTCTAACCATCATAGCTTCTAATGTAGAGGTTTGAGAATGCGACTTCCTCCTTTTTTTTTCGATAATAAGGATGCAACTACATCATCAAACTCAATAGTTTCTGATGAACTAAGACTTATAGAAGTAACAAAATGATCCCATGATTCGGGCAACGAGCACAATAAAGTAATAGCTTTGTCCTCGGATGGAATTTTTACTTCTATACTTTGTAATTGCACAAGAAGAGTATTAAAAGCATTTAAATGATCAGCAATTGATGTACCTTCCTTCATTCGCAAACCTTACAACTGTCGCTTCAGGAGAATCCTATTGGTTAAGGATTTGTTCATGTACAGTTTCTCCAGTTTCGTCCACAAACCAGCAGCTGTTGTCTCCGACACGATATTAAACAGGACATCATCAGCTAGACACAGTCGAATAGCACTAATCGCTCTTTCATCCATCTCGGCCCACTCACTATCTGTGATGTTGTAAGGCTGTTTGGCCTTGCCCAACAACTCCTTTGCCACACCATGTTGGACAAGCAAGTCATGCATCTTCACCTTCCAGATCTCGAAATTATTCTTCCCATTAAATTTATCAATTTCAAACCGGGCACTTTGAGTTTTCGCCATTTTGTATCAAAAAACACAATAATCTCCAATACCAACGTTTAAATACCAGCAATTAAAAAAATTTCCTATGCCTTTGTTTTTACACAACAATTTTTTTTATTTTTTTTTTCTGTGAATTACAATACATTTAAAGACCACCGCCAAAATAAAAATAAAAAAATCCCTGCTTCTGGCTCAAAAAATCTGCAATATGCGCAATTATGTGTAAACTTGTACAAATAAAAAAAAAATACATATAAACCTGCGCACTTATTCAATGAATCCTCTCGCGAGTTCAAAATTCAAATTATATTGAACCATTCGTCCAACACCACTGTTATATGTAATGGCCCCACCCTCGCTCATTTAGGTCTTCACTGGATGTTGTTTAATTAAAAAACAACAAATACTTTGTAATGCTCACTTATTCAGTGAATTCTTCCCAACTTCAAAATTCAAACTATATTGTTACCATACGTCCAACTCCACTGTACAGTGTATAACACTACAGCAACAAAATATGAAGTGCAAATTGATTCATGAATAATGCTTTTGTGTTGTAAAATTGAACAAAATTTATTGCAAACTCTCGGTTCTGGTGGCTTCAAATAAATCTACAGTTCGACATTCCTTAAAACAACAGACCGACGCTTACAACAAAACAAAAATCACACGCACCAGCGCTTTAAAATTCAAGCTCCACGCAATAGATTGACATACCTTTACTCAGCGCACCACACAGCAAACGCACCAGGTATATCAGCGCGCACGGAGGCTGTCTATGCCTTTCAGGCAGCACGCAGGCTGTCTACGCCTTTCAGGCAGCACGCAGGATTCAATGCAAGGCTAAAAAACAATGAATCATCTCTTCATGTGTTTGGCACCACGGTCCACCAAAGTTATATTACCTCCAGCACCAACCAATGGACGGCTCCATGCAGGTATAGAACGTTTTACTCAGTGCTAATCCACGATCATGCCATCCACCATCCACGGAGGTATAGAACTTTTACTGCGCTAATCCATGATCTACACGCAACAGCGTTTGTATGTTTGGAGGCCAGCAATGAACTGAGTATACGCACGCACACACAGAACCTTCTCTGCACCAGCGCCTCCACGCCTTAGCGTAATTAACACCACGACCAGCACTCAGCTGTGCTCCAACATCACTCTGATACCAATTGTTGGACAATCAAATGCACAGCTAAATTAAATAAAAAGACAGCAGATCAATCATGCACATAAGACACAGCTTTAACCTGGTTCACCCAACCAATCTGGGCTACGTCCACCAAACATAGGCATCATGAATTTATTAATCAAAACAGGAGATTACATCATGAAATCCTCACATAACTCTCACCCTCTTCGCCAACATCCGAATGATTGCCTGTTATATAGCATAGAGAATCTAAGAGCCTCATTAACTCACTCACATCAAATATAGGAGGCATTAATCACCTCCCAACAACCTGGAGCTAATCTAGGAACTGAATTTCTATTGTTGTCACCTACACAGATTTCTGCCTATTTCACTTCAAACAAAAATCTCAACAGCAAAGAGATTCCTATCATCTTCAGAGCGAGTCGCAAACCTTTACATTGTTCTTGCACCTACTTGACTAGATGTTCATTAGCAGTGCTTGGAATTGATTTCTGGTCGAAAAGCCCAAAAGTAGAAAAGGGACAGAGCAGCACCATCATTCAACAACGGCAATTCATAAAGCTGAGTAGAAGTCATTTTCATGATGGTAGAATGATCACGGGTCATCACAAGTGCCTTATATCCTACACCTTCAAATAATAACTTTTCCAAATTTTCCCTAGACGAAACATCATCCAATATCACTAGAGTTGGCTTGGCTTGCCTTGGCAGTTGCTGCTGCAGCCCTCTATGTGATTCCTCCACATTCTCAAATTCAGGTCTCTTCCTCCGGCCAATCTTCTTGCACGTGGTGTCTAAAATTACCTCCAGGTTTGGGGACTCTGACATAGTGATGTAAATGATATTGTTTTGGAAAACATCTTTGATGTCTTTATCGTTGTTTATGGCCAACGCGAGAGTAGTTTTTCCGATACCTCCCATACCATGCAAGCCAAAAACGGTCACCTCACTCTGGAGCAGAGTTCGCTTCAAATTCCAAATATTTTTTTCCAACCCAACATAATTACAAGGAACTTCGACAAGAGAACCATCAAACATATTATCTGCACCCATTTGTTGAAGTATCATCACATTTTTTGTGGATCATTCATAATCTTAGAAACATGTTTCAAGATTGTTTCATTCATCTTGCTCTCATCCATTGACCCTAACTCGTACTGTTGGCGAAGGGTCGTTAGCTCTGCTATGATATTCTTCACTTCAAGAAAGATGTTGATAGGTATCTGGTACCAGAGGAAGTAGAAGATTTCCCCCTCCAGCTGACTGGTTTAAAATCCATATGAGTCTATGAAAAAAATCGAAACAGCTGGTACCTTCCCACTTTTTCAGCAATTCCACGCCCTTCATCAGCGTTTTCAGGAACTTCTCGTATCTAGGATTCTGTTCATTTTTGGGTTTTCATAAATTTGACAAACTCAATAGATGAAATTCCTTTATGAGTCCTGTGAGCACCGTATCCAATATACTGCATGCATTCTTACAATTAAAGTTATCCATGACAAGTTCCTGTAGTGGCCTCACTAGTGAAGAACGAGTCCCGAAAATTCAAAGCCCGACCATTATTAGAAGAAATTCAACTCCGCATGAGACAAAAGTGTAGTAATTTGGAGATTTCTTGACACCGGCCAAGGCCGGGAGAGGGTGAATTTTGTGGTTTTCTGAGTTGGGTTTTAGTGTTTTAGGTTGTGGAATCAATCGATGTTCAGTTGTGTATACAGTGAAGAGATTAATGTGTCGTGGAAGGATATCAGTAGAATGTGAAGCATAACAAATTGAGGCAAAAGAGAAATGGCATTGAATATATAACTAATACTAATGCTTAGGGATACTTAGGGTCTAGGAATTCACTAGTAATAAATTCGGGGACAAATCGGGACATTGAAATCGAGTAAGAGCAATTCAAAACTCAGGTGGTAGATTGAAAGCGTTGGCAAGTTCCTTTAGTGGCCTTGCTAGTGAAGAAAGAGTCCTGACAACAGACTCGCAACTGATCAAAATTTGTTTCTGGGCATATGTATTGTTTGAGGATTAAACGAAGTCTGGGCAGATAATTAATGTATCAACAAAGTGATCAAACCAACTTATATGAACGAAGAAAATTGCGAACACTTACACCCTAGGATGGACAAATTCTCTGTAAAAGTATTTTTCATTAATAGAAAAAGAGAGTATATTAAGAGGACATGGCAGAAACTATTTTAAAAAAGTGCACAAAGTTAATCAAAATTGCATTCAGAATTAGAAAAAACCCTGTATTTTACATGAACTCTGAAACTTCCAAAAGAGAAATTTGAAGCAAAAACTTGTATTGCCTGTAAATTTGAGGATTTGTTCTTGTGCAAATCAGACAAAATCGTGTCTGTGAATATCGTGCTTGTGAATTTGTAAAAGTGATGTAAATGAAAAATCTGAAATTTAAAAAATTCATGTATACTTTTTATTTAAGGAAAAAAATGGTATTTGGAATGGGTTTGTGAGTAAAAGTTCCATATGCATGTAGTGCAAAATCTACTTTCTATTTATTTATGTCAAATAAGGATTTATTTCAAATAAGGAATTTAGTAATTATTAAAAACAGGTAGAGATTTTTCCTTATTTCAAATAAGGAATTTAGGAATTTATTAATTATTAAAAAAATTAAAAGTAGAGATTTTCAAAATTTATTAGCTTAAAAATTTTAAAAGTAAAGATTTTGGGTTTATATTTAATTCCTTTATGTTGATCGTTATGTTTTCATTCTTTTAAATGTCAAGATAATATTGAACATATTGTGTCATTTTATGATCTAATCACCTATTGAATTGATTTTGTTTCTTAAGGTGTTCACTTGAAGCAAGACATTACTAAATTTATGAGCCTAAAATATAGAGTACTAGAAGATTGTCTTCCAAAGCAACACCAATATCCATACCATGCTTCTTTTCAAACATGTGACAACCATTTGCCCATTTGTCACCATTATAAAATGGTTATCAACTTCCACGGTAGCCTACCTAGTCAGTTGTTTATTATATCCACTATTGACCTCTTGGGAAATATCACATAATTTAGTTTAAAACTTTCTTACTTCTTCACATAACCAAACAATGGGTCATCAATTAACATAGTTGCCTTAACATGATCTACCTTATCCATCTCCTAGATCACTGAGTCCCTATCTCCCTAGGACACTTAATTCTCTATACATACTTATTGTCTCAATACTTGACGCCTAACATACAGACGAACTTGTAGATTGAATTCCTAATGTCTTGATACCTAATATCTCCAAAGGCTAATGGTCGGCTATGAAGCCACTACGCCCTCGGGTAGAGGCTAAAGAGTGTCATTGATACTAATTAGCTAATATCTTAACATCCAAAATCCCAACATCCATGTCTTCACTATTTGGTTACCACCTAGACACCACCTTGGTGCCAAGTCAACCGTCCATTGCCATGTTAACATGTCACATCACTTGCCACATTGGTATGCCATGTCATCTAGACCCATATTGATTCCACATCATAATGAGATGTTAGCATGAGAATCAATTACCACACAATTGCAATGCGGTATCCCTAGGTACATCAACTCACCACATCACTACTCTATCGATATCGAGGTTTCTTGTTGGTGACTAGTGTCCTACTTACTGATATCTACTACCCAATATTGTGACATTTTGATAGGTTGATGTTCCAACAACTAATACATTGATCGGTCGATTTCACCTCTTGATGGACTCTAGTCCCCAACCATTAAGTGACAGTCCTTGAACCCTCTATCTCCATGGGCTAATGGATAATGTATGATATTCTAATATCAGGACATGTTTTGCATGTCATCTAGATTAGTTGGGGCTTTTTGCACAATTAGGTGATGGGGAGCGCTATTTTCCATCATTATAAACCATAGGTATATAGATGTTGTATGGGTGTTAATATGAGGAATTTCCCAACAAGCATGGTTTTTGTTGGGGCGTTAGGCATCATCTAAGGAGAAACACCATTATCATTCTAGGGCCAACAAGGGTTTTTTAAGGGCTAGTAATAATATAGACTATGAACATGGTATAAAACCACCTCCTGGTGCTTGTAAGGTGAATAGTTGGCCTAGTGGTGCTCATGGAGACCATCTAAGGGATGGTTCTTAGGCCCTTGAACATTTTTCAAGGATTAAAAATAGTCCCTAAGGGCCCAAAAGAGGTGTAACATAATTTTCATGGTCCATGTATAAGATCCCAAGCCACTTCAATACAACCCCTAAAAATAAAATATTTTCCCCACATATGTTGTGTGGACAATGTTTATTTCCCTTTAGTGGTTAATTCATATTGACTGCTACTATAGATTTTGGAATATCTAGCATGGAAAAGTGTTTGAAATTTTTCATGTTACATGTTGATGCCTATTGTTACACTTTTTATCTTTCAATCTCTATTCTTCTAACAATATATAATTGTCTCATATAAAACCTCAAGCAATACACGTGGTAACACCCTTCAAATAATATTTACTCTCATTTGTTGAATATTTTGTATTTCCACTTTTCAACTTCAATCGCAAAGAAACAATAAAACTAGCTAACAATGAGTAAACTCCATCAAAAGTGCTACCTAAAGTTGTAGTTGTTAGATCTATTAGATATGACGAAACTATTTATGAAATTAAAGATATCAATATGTGACGTAGAAATCATGATCATTTATCATAATTCTTACAGATAACTATTCATGTGATACATAACTTTGGTTCCATTACAAGAGATATTGAATAATCAGGCCATGTTAATTTTAGCAATGATATAAAAAATAAGATGGGATCCTAGTTTTTTCTTTACAAATTCTTACTTTGGATAGTCTAAAAAAAGGTGTTTTATCTAACCTTTGGTATTATTTAAGTTTATATTGTAACTTATCTCCTATACATATTTATTTGCTTCTTGTTAAACACATGGCAGCTATTTTCCCAAATGTCACCATTATAAAATGGCCTATCAACTTCCAGGGTAGCCTATCTAGTCAACTGGCTATTATATCCACTATCAACCACTTGGGAAATATCACGTTAGTTTAAAACTTGCTTACTCGGTCTTCACATAACCAAACAATGGGTCATCAATTAACACAGTTACCTTTCCATCATCTACCTTATCCATCTATCAGATCACTAAGCCCCTATCCCCTAAGACACTTAATGCTCTATACATACTTATTGTCTCGATAATAGACACCTAACATATAGACGAGCTTGTAGATTGAAGCCCTAATGTCTCGATACCCGATATATTGAAATGCCAATGGTCGGGCTATGAATCCAAAGAGTGTCATTGATACTAATTAGTTGATATCTTAACATGCAAAAGCCCAACATCCACGTCGTCGCTATATGGTTACCACCTAGAGATCACCTCGGTGCCAAGTCAACCCTCCATTTCCATGTCATGCCACATGACTTGCCACATTGGTATGCCATGTCATCTGGACCCACATTGGTGCCACATCATAATGAGATGTTAACATGTCAAATCAACTGCCATACAATTGAGATGTGGTATCCTCGGGTCTACATCCACTCACTACATCATTACTCTACGATATCAAGGTTGCTTCTAACAATATATGGTTGTCTCATATAAAACCTCAAGCCATACGCTTGGTAACACCCTTCAAATATTCTTTACTCATTTAATAAATAATTTTTATTTCCACTTTTCAACTTCAGTCATAAAGAAATAATAAATCTAGTTAATAATGAGTAAAATCCATCAAAATTTCTACCCAAAGTTGTGGTTATTTTATCTATTAGAGATGATGAAACTATTTATGAAATTAAAGATATCAATAAGTGACAGAGTAATCATGATAATTTATGGGAATTCTTACATATAACTATTCATCTCATACATATTAAGTTTGGTTCAATTACAAGAAATATTGGAGTTTGTATTTTAGGATATTAATTATTTTAGGAGATTTCTCAATTATAAGGAAGGCATTAGAAAAATAAATTAAACTAGTCATATTTTTAAACTTATGTGAATTCATAAAAATATGAGTAAAATATCATATATCACATTCCTTAATGGTTGATCATATGCATCATTTTAGTAATTAACTTTTGTATAGGACCCGATCTCATATTAATTTCAGACGAGCGTTTTAAGGATGATTCTCAATCCTTTTCACATTGGGTACCTTCTCTTCAATTTGGCTAAAATATTTAGCAAACATTTGTGCAAAATTTGTAGAAGTAATTATTGTAGGGCAACAAGAATGGAAAAAAATTGCAACAGTGGATTGATTATGTTAGGGCTATAAATAATATGTTATTGTGGCACTTATCTTGGATGTTGTTCATTTACTGATTTCGAGGTAATAAGATATTGTTCAGGTGCGTGAGATTCAAGAATATTTCATAAAACTTTGATATGAAAGAAATAGAACAGTTGCACTTGAGGATCACATCTTTACTGCTTATTTTCATTATTGTTGCTGCTAAAATATTAGCCTAGGGAGGGAAGCTATGTGCATGATTGATTCAAGCACAAGCTTCTTGATTTTTCCATGATAATAGGGAATTTGGTTTGAGTCTAAAATCACAAACACAAACACACTCAAATGTAATATAAATATTACAAATCAATGTGTAACATGTAGGGTACAACAAAATCAAATCAATAGACTTCTTATAGATAAAAAAATACCTATTGCAATAGAGAAAATAATCAGAAAGTATCACATGCATAAATGATGCAGAAGAAAATAGTTGCAAAGAATCGTTTTCCTAAATTCATAATCAACCCACAACCATGAGTCAGAGTATCCTATTTTTAAATTCAAAATCAATGAGAGATTTATTATAATTTTAAATCTTAGGAAAATGAAAAAGATATTATGTTCTAAAATATTGGATGGTATATTTTATTTTAATATATAGTTTTATACACTAGGGAAAGTGTGATTTTACCTGTATAGTTTATATCGAAAATTAATGAAAGATATAATTTATAGGATGAAAATGTGAGTTGATATTATATGGTTTGTATTAATAAAGTAAAAGTGAAAATTAATAGCACTGATGGAAAATGAACATTTAGAAAAATATTATAATTGGGACTTTTCAAACATTTTTGTGGGAAATTTTAAAATTTCAAGCGGTTCTCTAACAATTTGGTGTTCAATCATTTTGGGAAACTCTTGAGCAGAAAAATAACTCATGCTTTGAGGAGCATTAGATGGTGCTCACATTAAATACAATATGGTTGGGGAGTATCCTTTAATGTTAACAGCTGAGGCACTTCTAACAACAACCCTTTCGGACCACCAAGACAGGTTTACAAGCTCTGTAGTTACTACCATTCTTTTTGTGAGGCCCGAACTTCCATAGTTTTTGCCTAAAAAAGGTACTTTGTTTTGGATTTTTGTTTGTTTTCTTAAAAAATGTCTCTTTGAATAAATTATTATCTCCAGTAGGTGAATAATGAAAAAATTTCTTCGGTCTCTCTTTGATTACATTTTTACCCTGCATTAAATATATGTGGATAGGTTGTAGAAATTGCAGGGCACTTCAATCGAAAAATTTTCATGTTTGTTAGCTTTAGCTTCTGCATCCTCTCCAGTGCTAGTACCAGAGCCAGTCCCAGACCTATCAACTACCATTTCACCCTGCCGTTATTCCACACCTTGCAGCACTACAGCTCTGGATTCAAAACCAAATCTGATGTATTTTGCAGCATAGTTTCTCCTCCAACTGACTCTGCTGAAATTTTGTTTCTAGCTTTACCCTTTCAAGGGCTATTTATATGGTTCATAATTTCTAGGGAAAAATTTTCAATCTACAGTTGTTGAGGCTTAGCTACAACTCTGAGAACATGTAATATTTTGTGTGGAGTATATATACTCTTCTAAATCGACGCCCTTGCATTGAAAGACTTGATAGGGGTATACAAATTTTATCAATAGGACACATATGTTTGTATAGTTTTTTATTGTACTAATCAGATGACTAAAACAATAGTACAAGAATATGGGTTTCAATGCTTCGCAACTGTATAGTTCTTTGAGGCTCGATTGCGACTTGGAGAACTAGAAATATTTTGAGAAGAGCATATATATTATTTTCAATCCATGTCCTTGCCTTGCAAGACCTTAAGAGGGTTATATAGGTTCTTCTTAATGGAAAACAATTTATTTTTGTATGGTTGTTTATGATCTAATTATTTCTAGAACATTAGAGTTCAAGGTTGTTTAGAGGACCTATATTCAATAGAAAGCTTGAATATAATCTCCACTATCAAATCAACCAAGGGTAGGCCTACTTAAAAGACGAAATTGAAAAACATTTTACTTCTTAACTCTCCCTACAAAATAATTTTCAATTGCAAAGACTAAGCACAAAGAATATTGTTTCACTAGTCTTCGACCTTGGGTAAGCTAGTTGCCATGACTCCCATGCCATATGTGTTTTTCCAATTAGACTTAGGCACATATGGCATGAGAGTCATGGGATATTATCCTTTGACCATCTTAGTCGCTTTTATGTTAAGTGATTGGGAGTATTAAGACTCCTCCATTCATTATTTAAATCATGGAAATGATATTAGTAGATTTGAGTGAGATTTTGGGTGAGGTTTTGTCAATTAGACCTTCTTATACAACTGACTATGCTATTATTTATTCTCAAGCACCTGAGGATGTGCTTCCTAATGGATAGAAAATTAGAAATAATACCTTGTGAATTTATTAAAAACAGTCTCCCAGACAAACCTTCTTCTACTGATTTTTTGGAGAACACATATCATCTGATTGTCTGAAAATCAAAACCCAATAGCCAAACTCTTTCCTATACCTCTTCAATATTTCTCCATTCCAGCCAGGTTGAATAATCCTAAATTCAGAGGTAAAGTACTAGCCTTCTCTTCATACAATATTAAAAAAACTCTAAAGGCCAACCCACCTTCATTGGATGAATGAAAGATATTAGCACATCTATTTAGGGTGCATCTTTATGTGCATTTGTGGCTTCCTCAGAACAAGTGTAAAGCACTATGATGATTCGGTTTTGTTCTTGTGCTGAGGTGAGAAACATAATTTTATGAATAATTTTGCTCAGTGTTGATAGAACAAAGTTTAGATTGTTATCATCCTTGTTGGCATGTGAAGATTTGTTAGACCTTGTATATTCTCATGATGTAGCTGTATTGATTAAGTTAGTGAAATTGGAACCTCCACGTTGACATATTTTCAGTACCAAATTGCCAAATTCTATAAAAAGAAAGTTGAGAAAGGTTGTAGTGAGTGAACTTTAGTGGTTTTGTTTAGGTAGAAGCCATGCTTCTTTCAACCCAAATTTCTAGTTTTACATTTCTCAGGGTACTTCAGGACTTGTGCTCTCTTTTTTCCTCACTTAATGTAGGAAAGGATGATTAGGTACCAACTTATAGATATAATGATGAAAGTGTTATTATAATTATGAGTCTAAATTTAGTTGCTGAACTTATATGGTAACAACTAGGTCTCTGCATCAATAAGATAGAAAAATTGGTTATCTTCATTGTGTATTGTACCTTGTGTCTTCTGATGCTAATGGAGTTTTACTCCCTCTACCACCAGGCACACAGAAGATCTTGTCATATATTGACGTATTTTTGTAATATGTGAAAAGTGAAAAGTTGCAACCTCATTAAATGACACTTACACAGCTAGAATACACTAGTGATACCTCTAGAGAAATAAAACAAGTTGCAAGTTTATCTAATTCCTCAGTGCTCAAGATATTGTCCCATTGTATACACATAATCAAAGGGAATATCTTTCACTGTGACAAGTGAAATAGCTAGTAAAATCAAGGTAGAAATATTAGTATGAGTCCATATGTGCTACATTATTAGATTGAATTGGTAAACTAATATCCTATTAAACATTCAGATTGTTGGGGCTACCTTTAGATTCTTTCCTTTTTATTATACAGACTTTAAACACATACACAACCCATTTCCTTGTATGCATTATTAAGCATAGGGTGATAATATGGGGCATTTTATTGGATCATATTCCAACTTAGTTATTTCCACTGGTTTTGAGCATATGGAAAGTTATGTGCATTCTAAGGGAATTTGATTGCTTGTTTCTTTGTGTTAAGATATTTGCAAATTTCCTTGCTGACACTCTGACATCAATGTGAGAGAACTCCTTATAATCAAATGGGTATTTATCCCAAGAGTTTATTCTTGCACATTCTCACACTTTTAAGGCTTGCATATGTGCTAGAAATCATAGACAAGTACCCAGACTTGGAAGAAATGTCAAAGTTTCTATTTAGATACCTAACCTAATTCCAATTTAAGAGGTACATAACTCAATCAATAATAACACTCAAAGGGTTATGCTGCTACTTAGCTCCATTCCATAGAAACAAAGAACTCAACGAGTTAAAACTCAATCCATGGACCATTGAAGAGTTAGATCCAACTTTTAGTATACCAATGAGAATATATGAAATATACCAATGTTATCTATGCATTCATAAGAAACATTTGACAAACACCTTTGGCAACTAGCCTTTAGTTTTTACTAGTGATGCAGGAGAATATATGAAATAAACCAATCTTCTCTATGCATTCATAAGCAACATCTAACAAACACATTTCAAATTTGGCATCTAGCCTTTAGTTTTTACTCAAGATGCATGAAGAATCATACAAACACAATGCAATCTTTTGGGAAGTCCATTCAAATGTGAAACATTACATGGAAGCCAAGTTAAGCATTGATATTAGACCTTGCATACAGATTTCATGGATTGTTGTAGTAGTGACATAAAAATGGACTAGGTCAATTATATCATATATGTTAAAGATAGTTTAACTCGAAGTATGAAACTGCCATTTAAGCTATAAAACTGACTAAATGGTCCAAGCCTGAAACTGTGACCTTTCCTTGCAAATTGCATGCGTTGCCAATTAATAATAGTTAAATGGTTTTAGATTCAATATGAGAGTAATCTTATGGAGGATCTACTAGGTTTGGAAAGTCACCAAATAACAAAGTTCAGTGGGTCAATCTCCTAAAACAAGGTGTTGACATAGTCTTCCTAGAGGTACATTTTGCATTAGGAGAAACCCTAGACTGATCTCCTTTTATGAGGAAGAAAAAACATGGCAAATGTTTCATTAGGTAGGAATACAACCTGTCATTTTGGTCTAGCTTGAGTGATTAAAAGAGAAGGTTGTTAGGCTCTCCACCATTTCATGGATTGATATAATGATGAGACAAAAGCATATCTCTCTTAAGACTTGACTAGGTAATTTATAACAATTGTGGTGTTGATGCCTTAACTTAGCCAGAAAATGCCAAAACTCCATTGATGCACAAAATTTATTATTGAATCTACCTCAGAGTATGCCATAGTGACTGAAAATGACATGCATGGTTGTACCAAAGGGGCCAAATAAAAGATAAAATTGTTTTCATTTGTAACATACAACATTAGATTCATCGTACCTGGAGATTCTTGATGTTTTGGGAGGTCAACCATTTCCATGTTGAGTAGCGGGAGAATTCCTTTTTCCTTTGTTATTGAATCTGTCATTCCTCTGATTGTTGTCACCCCTGAAATTGTTGTGGTAGTTGTTGTCATCATCCTGAAGTGTATCCCTTCTATTATGGCACTCCATTTCATAGTGGCCAAACCTGTTCAAAATGAAGCGTCTTACCTTCCTTCCTTCTTTGAATCCCAGTCTTCCCTGGCATTGCTTCTTTGAATCTGCATTGTCTACAAGATCTCCAAATTTTCCTCGCATTCAATTTTGATTGTTACGTAAAAATGAAAGGCAAAAAAAAAATATTGCTCGCAGAAAACATGCCGAAGAAATTCTTCATTCAATGTCTCCTCCAACAGCCTGTTGCAATCCATATGTTAACATCTCCAAACAGTTTCCCATAATTATTAAGCTCAAACTATTTTTATCGCATACCTTTTCTATATATTAAAGATATGTCAAATTTATTATTATTAATACATAGCTACAAATATTAAATTGTTATTATATTTTTTAAATACTTGCTTTTAACATTTGAAACAAGACGTATGGACTCATAGATATCACAACTATATAGTTACTTCAAAGAAATTGAGGAATCAATAATTAAATCACACAATATAGAAACAAGATTTATACCAGTTCCAAATCCAAATATACCGCTATACCGACTTTGACCAACTATACAATTATTACTAGCCTTAAAATCTACTCTGAAACGTATAATCCACATTCATGAATGTGAAAAAATGATAAAAATACAAGTGGATTGGCAATTAAGAAATATGCATCTTCCATTACACATAAATCTTCAATGGTGTTCGATATGCCATCATTCCTCTTGCATTTTCGAATAGAAGTATTGAAATTCTATGACAAAGGTAAGTTCAATTTCATTATGATACAATTCGCATGCGAACTCATTATAGTCAATTTTAACAATTAATTTCCATATTTAAAATAATAATAATTCTTCTATATATTTCTTTTGTAGGTTGCTTATTGATTCTTCGACTCTTCGATGTCTTCAACAAGTTGTGATGCAAATTTAAATGTAGAAGGATATCCATCATGTTGTTCATTATTTTTTATTTTTTTTTCAAGAGGTAATGTATGTTAGAAACATTACACATTCTATAAATTTCAAATAATATAAATCATTTACCTTCATATTCTACCTTTTCATGGAATCTTGTTTACTAAATCTTAGCTTCAATGATAATTTACATGTCACAATTCTTCTTCAAGTTATGTCTTATGGTGTTTCCTTTGCAACATTTGGTGAGATTGCTAGTGGAATCAAATGAGAGCGGTACTCCTAGTTGTCATTCAATTTTATAACTATAATGTGATCAATGGTTTTTTTATTGGAGTCCAAATTGTAGTTTTAATGTGAGTTGTAACTCACTTATTAAAGCCCTACAGGGACATAATGAGAATTTTGTTCAGGGGCATAAAATCCAAACCGAGCAACATAATTTTTTTGTATGCTGCTACAAGTGTGTTTAGCCAAGGACCACATGAGAATGATACCCATAATTTTTGGAATTATTGTCTTGTAAAATAACATGTTTTGGAAAAAATTACATTGTCTCTCATTGAAAAAAACCATAGTTCTTCATATCATCAAATACAACATTTTTTAGCTAGTGGAATCAAATGAGAAAGGTTTTCCCTAACTGTAATGAGCT
>APFE030042406.1:8137-19488 GCA_000404065.3 Pinus taeda | reverse complement strand
TATGAAGGCCTTAGCCTTAGATAGGTTGTTGAAACTCTCGTATTGCTATTGTAATTTTGGAGCACAGTTCAGTTTTTGTTCCTTTTTGTAAGCCAATTTGGCATGACATCAGATTATGAATAAAGAAGGCAGTTTTGTGATCTAGTCTTGAGTTTCTTAAGGAGACTATAGCTCTCAGGTTAGGGCCCAACCTGAGAGCCATAGATCCCCTCTGCTGTAGTGTTGTTTCCATTTCATTTCCAGCACTTTAAGTTTTCGTTTGCACATGCAATTCGAATTACAGTTTGGGTGATTTGGTTTTCTTATGAGTAGGATAGATTTTGCTTATGGTGTAGTTGTTTCCACTTGCTTAGTGTAGCAGAGGATAGATACCATCAATTGGAGCTCCAGCAAAACGGTTGTTAAGGCTCACTGCCATCTCTCTTGAAGATCGGGGTGCAGTCCGTAACTAGCCACCAAAAACACGCATTACTTTATTTGATGATTGCTGCAATACAGTCACGGTTTTGATTAGATGCTTCCTTGTCATTCACACCTGCACACATACTTTCATCACAGCCTCATACATATTTCTCTTCGCGTTTTGGATTGTTGTTCATTGAATTCATGGCATAAGTAATTTAGGTTGATGCATTTTCAGTTTGGTGACAGTCATAATCATTTGTTTCATTTACACTCCTCTTTCTCGTTCCATTACCATCTCCTCCATCTTGATCACGCATGCAAACATATCTCCTCGACCTTCACTTCGTTCTGTCCTCTCCCAAAGTATTCCACTCCTCACGTAACTTCATTTCCTAACCTTTCATTGGCATAACCCTTTACCTTCAACATACTCCCTACACCCATTTCCCATCTCATTGCTCCACTTCTGAGCCATCACTAGCCTTATCCCTGCCTCACATATCTCTTCCTACCATTCCATCACTCCTCCATCACTTCAAACCTTCACGGTATGTCATCCTATAGCAGTTTATAGACATCCTGTAGAAACCTCTGAGTATCCTATAGGATCCCCTGCAGACATCCTGTAGGAGGCCATTCACTCGGTTGCTGAGCTTCTGAATGTGGAAAACCTCTGTGGATGGAGGCTAAGGGTCCATAGGGACCTCACCTGGCCTCCCCAACCTGTCCCACGCTTTCCTTCCTTCTCCATCCCATCTGCACAACCAACCCTAATTAGCACACAATCACAATCATCCCATCCACTTAAAGGAAAAATACAAAAACATGTCTTTTATGATGCAAGCAGTTTAGATCCATGCATTTTCACTTATCAGAGGTAACAGCAGCATTGGTAGAAGTTTCCTTCACGTCATTTGCATTATAGAGGCTAGACTAGTTAAATTAGGGTTTCCTAGGTTTACATGCTTTGATTTTCTTTCAGTTCATTTTTGTCAAGTAGATTAGTCTTCTTTGAGCTAGCTTTCGTCCATCATTGATAAAGCTTCTTCTGTGAGCCCATAGAAGTTGGCTTGAGCCCTAGCGGACTTGTGCCAGCTGACCAAGTGACAGCTGCGACAAGAGCTAGTACTTGTGCATAGAGCACCGTCGCTTCCAAGTTTGTACGAACTACCGGGTTGATAAAATGAGAGATAGGAAGCCCCAGGAGTTGTAGCATTATTGCTACAATACTGGAGCTCACCACTGCCCATCCACAATATCTCATACATCATGTTGTCCATGACCTGCATCATGCTGCCCATGATCTACATCACACTGCCCATACATCATGTTGTCCATGACCTACATTATGCTGCCCATACATCATGTTGTCCATGATCTGCATCATGCTACCCATGATCTTGATCTCATTTATCACGATGATGCCCGTTGCATCATTCATCACAGTTGCACCATCGAGATCAACACACACACACACACACACACACACACACACATATATATATGTGACCTTTGACAACAGTGTTTATGTCTGCATATATCATGTATAGTATCCAAACTACTGATGTGTATATCAGTTCGTTACACATACATCATATAGACAATTTGCGTATGACAGTGTATATGTTAGACAACGTATTGTTACCCTTTTTACCCGTAACTCCAGGAATTGACAACGGCTCCATACCTTGATAGCAGTTATGACTGCGTATGATATCTCTGTGCATATGAACAACGTATATATATTTCATATTATGAACAACGTTGAGCAACATGTATATATAACTATGTGTAGTGATCTCATATGACAAGGTATGGCATCACATTGGTTGTCTTCATGATGACAACGTATTATCCATGTTGTGTGTATATATTACTATCCCATTACAGTGAACTGCAGCTAGGTATCTATATTACAATGGTTGCGTTTAGGGCTTCTTGAACAGCATGTCACATCCACTATGAACAATGTATAAGTACAATGTATAACCTTCACTTAGAACTGCGTGTAACATGTCCTATTGCAGCATGTATATATCTCTATTACTGTTGATGCTTGCGTATATATATATCTGTTGTTGTGTTGTGTCATTTCCAGTGAATTATGTTTATGCGGATTGCGGCTCTTCAAGAGCAGATTCTCATATTTGATTGCGGCTTAAGGAAACGTATCACAACGACTTCCATCTAGCGTGTCTCCCTTCTATTACGGCTTCCATCTATGGTGGCTATGTATATGGTATCACGTTTACTGTGTATGTTGTGCATTAGAACTAGGGCATCATAGGCCAGCATACATTCTCATGGTGTCTCTCTCCTGCTCCAAAAACCCAAGACGTGGAGAGGAGGAGATCAATGAAGAATGTGTCCCCAAATAACATCGAATCCTCTTCTATTTATACCAAAAACAAGGATGATGAATAGACACGTCGGTTGGGCTTCTAGAGCCTACATAAGAGCTGGTCGGCTTGATAATAATTACATAAACAAAATAAATTCATATCTCCATAAATACTTATCGGAATTGGATGATATTTGGATCAATCCTACACCTCTCGACGAGAGGGATCCAATAAAAATATCAATTGCCTTAAATAAGCCGACCCACTTGGAGTTTGGCCCTAGTTTCCAATTTAACAGTATAGGAGTGCCCAATCTCCTTCGTGGAAGATTTTCCTCTTGATCAAGGCGTCGTGCCATTTTTCTCTCTATTGTTGGATTAATGCAGTATGTTGAAGAGCCGAGAGCCTAATTTCATCTAGCTCGTTGATTTTATATATTTTATTAGTTTGGGCCTCATTTAAATCTAGACCGACCTCCTGTGGTATTCTCAACATTTGTATTTCGAACTCAATTGGAAAGATGGGTTCCTTTCCAAATACTAGTTGATATGGTGAATAACCGGTTGTGTTTCTCCATGTTGTTCAGTGTGCCCACAAGGCTTCCGGCAATCTTGTAGCCCAATCATGTCTGTGTGATGCAATGGTTTTTGTTAATATTTCCTCTATCACATTATTCGTGTTCTATACTTGGCGATTTTCTTGTGGGTGATACAGAGTGGTAATCTTGTGTTGAATATGATAGTTTTTTAATGTTGCAGCAATTTTATTACTTAAAAAATGTGGTCCTCCATCCGTGATTATGTCTCTTGGGAGGCCATATTGCACAAATATCCGGAACAGGAAATGAATGACAGAGTCCTCTGTAGCTCTTGGAAGTGCCTCTGCTTCAACCCATTTGGTAACATACTCTGTTGCTACAAAAATATATGTTTTTTGGTTTGATGATGGGTTGATCAGACCAACAAAATCGAGCACCCAATGCTAAAATGGTTCAATTACTAGCTGTGGGTTTAAAGGCATTTCGTCGGACTGTCCAGGGTGTCCTGCTCTTTGGCAACTGTCACAGGCTTGAACAAATTTCTTCACATCTTTGAAGATTGTGGGCCAGTAATACCCTGTTTGCAGAACTTTGTGACCATTTCTTCGATCTGTGAAATGTCTGCCACACGATTTGTCATGACAGGCTTTTAGAATGTTAAATATTTTGTCTTCATGGATGCATCTTTTGATGTGCATATCTGCCCCTGTATGAAATAGGTAGCCCCTAATCCAAGAAAATCGGGTACTACGTTGCACCATCTGTTTTCGTTCATTGGGGGTCAGATGCTTTGGTAATTTTCCTATTGCTAAATAATTTTCAAAATCAGCATACCAGGGTGCCTTGACTATAACAACAAATAAATGTTCATCTGGAAATTGATCTTCGACTGCTGCTGTGTCCACTGGCTTCGACATTCGTGAGAGAAAATCAACTACAGGATTCTCTTTCCCAAGTTGATCTTTTATTGTGATGTCGAATTCCTGCAATAAAATCAACCATCTTGTTACTCTACCATTTGTAATTGGTTTATTTGCTAAATATTTTATGGCAGAGTGATCTGTATATAAAACAATAGGATATCCAGTGATATAATGCCTAAATTTATTTACAGCATGTATTACAACCAAAAATTATTTTTCAGTAACAGTATAGTTTAGCTCAGTAGGAGACAAATTCTTGCTAATATAATAGATTGCATATGGTTTTTTGTCTTCTTCCTGCCCAAGGACTACTCCAATAGCTGTGTCCAAAGCATTTGGTGAAATTTGAAATGGCAGGTCCCAATTTAGGCCTCTGAGCACTGGGGCTGTTGACACAATCTTTTTCAGATCCTCAAAAGCACGGTCACATTTATCTGTCCAAACAAAATCAGCATTCCCTATTAGTGCGTATAGAGGTGCAACTATTTGAGAAAAATGTTCTATAAATCTCCTGTAATAACCAAAAAATCCAAGAAAACTGTACACCTCTGTCTGTGTGGTAGGAGTACGTATTAACAAAATTATTTGAATTTTGGTCGAATCTACCTGTATTCCAGCCACTGAGATATAATGACCTAGGATGAGTCCTTCAGTCATCATCATATAACACTTTTCATGGCTCAAGCAGAGCTTGGTGGCGATATATCGTTGCAACACCTTTTCCAATGTGTCAAGTGCTGGGTCGAAATCATCTCCATATGGTGTGAAATCATCCATGTATACTTCGAGCCCTTTATTTATTAAATCTAAAGATGATAAGGATGGCCCTTTGAAATGTGGCAGGGGCATTGGATAGGCCAAAGGGTAGGACTCTGTAGGCAAACGTTCCCCAAGGATAGGTAAAAGTGGTTTTGTCTTGGTCTTTAGGGGCAATCTGAATCTGATTGTATCCACTAAAGCCATCCAAGAAAGAAAATAATTTCTTTCCTGCTGATGTATCTAATACCTGATCAATGAATGGAAGGGGAAAGTGGTCTTTCTGGGTTTCTATGTTTAATTCTCTATAATCTACACAAATCCTCCACTTTCCATTCTTCTTTGGGACCACTACTAGCGGAGAGACCCACTTGCTATCGGAGATCAGATAAATAAAGTTTACATGCAAAAGTTTTTGTAATTCAACTTTCACAATGTCTTTCAGGTGAGGGTTAAGTCTTTGTTGGGGTTGGCAAATGGGTCTCGCATCCTTTTCTGTATAAATGTGGTGCATACATAGATGGGGATCGATTCCCTTCATATCTAGATAATCCCATGCAAAAGCTTCCTTGTATTTTCTCAGTAGTTGGACCAACTTCTCTTCTTGTTTAGGAGTCAGGTTATTATTGATGTTCATGGTTTTTCCTTGTTCAATCTCTATAGTTTTGTTATTTGAAACAGAGGTAGTGGGTATTGTTTGATCATGAGTGTCTTTGAGAGGTTATTCTTCTAGTTCATTGTCAAATGTTGCCTCTATCTTGTGACATTGTACATGGGATCTGGATTCAGCTTGGTTAATAAAGTTGTTAATAACATCATCCTCTGTTTGATGTTTAAAATAGAGGGCATATTCTATGGTTAATGGGGATCTAATGTTTTCTGTGAGGTATGATATAGGATGTTTTCTAGTTTTTATTATTGTTACACTTGGTTGGGCTAGAGGATATAGGGCTAGATTCTTGATGTTACTCCCTCTAGTTATGGTCATACTGCCTTGTCAGCAACCAATGTAAGCATCAGTGGTCGCAAGCCAAGGTCTGCCTAAAATTAATGGGTGTCCATCGAGTCAGTTTTTGAGGTTTATTATCAGAAAGTTAGCAGGATATTCCCAGGAATCAACAGATACCATGACATCATGTAGTGTACCTTCTAGCCTAACTACTGATCGGTCAGCCAGTTCTAATAAGGTGGAGGTTGGTTCTATTGATGTAATGCCCAATTTTTGACAAGTGCTGGTTGCTAAAATATTAATTGCAACCCCTAAATCAACTACGACATTTGAAAAGGTTTGTCCATTGATTTGCATTGTCACTATTGGATCTCCTGGGTCTTCATATTTGAAGGGTGCTTCTCTTCCTGATAACATATCAGATAGGGTGCCAACTACTTGGACTGTTGGGTTATTTGTTATTCTCCTCCTTGTTTTTTTTATACATATCTCTTTGATGGTCTTTGCATATATTGGGATATCTTGGATAGATTGGAGGAGTGGGATTTTTATGTACAATCTTTTTAGTTCTCCCAAAATATCAAAGTCAGGATGCTCTATAGGGTGCGGTATGATTAATCGTTCTGGGAATGGTGGAGAATATGTGGTTGCTTGGTCATGAGTCTGTTGTCTGACCACATCCTCTTCTTGTAATGGTCGTTCTGTGGGTAACTGATTTTCAACTTGAACATCTCTATCTCGCTCAGTTTATATAATGCGCCTAGACCTTAATTGAAGGTCATTGCACTCCCTTAGATTGGTTTCTAGTTCTGGTGTTTCAATTATTTGAACGGATTGAACCAGTTTGTTATTTGGGTTCGGGTTGGGTTGGGTTGGGAGTTGCGGTCTTAAGTTGGACTGGAGATTTTGTTGTAGTGCTGGAAGTGTAGGTCGAGGGAGTGGAATGGTTCCTACTAGCTGATTCATTGGTCTTTGCCAGTTTGTCTGCCAGGCTTGACTCTATGAAGTGGGAGGGGACCATTGTGTTGGATATGCATTGTTTTTCCAATATGGTGGAGTGTAGGGAAAATTTGGCAAATTAGATTAGCTTGCTTGATTCAGCCATGGTGATGATGAAGGAAATGGTTGTTGTGACTAATTTGAGAAGGGAGGTTGATTTTGCCACATTGTATTATATTGTTGAGCATGATATTGCAGAGGCTGGAAAGAAGAAGATGGATCGGAGAACATACCTGATTGTTGTGGCTGCCATTGACGGCGCTGATTAAGTAGGTACACTGATTCTAGTTCTTCTTCCGCTGCTTTGTATACTACTTTCAAACCAGGAAGTGAGGGGCAATTCTTCGTAGAGTGGTCTTTTGTACAAATAGCGCAAACTTGAACTGCATCTAGTGGGTATTCTTTGTGGCTATGTTTCTCTCTACATCTGGGGCAGAATATTGCTAGATTTTGCTTTGCTTCTGCTTGTTTCTGTTTCACTTGCATAATATTGAGCTGCATTTTTAGGGTCCCCAATATATCAGTTTTGAAATTATCCAATAAATTTCTGATTTCTACGCGAGTTACTCCTTCTCCAGAGATCTTGTTGTCCCTTGTAAACCTTTCATGTTCCGCTGGTTTTAGCCTTGTGCTCCCTCGTGAGCTCATGATACATAAATCATTGATGTTAGCAAAATATTCTTGATATTTGTCTCTTGTTCCCATAATATTTAGCATTTCAATCCATTGTTCCTTCATGCCTTTAATTAATGTTGTTTTTAATACATTGTTAGGTAAGGGTAATGATGTATAAGGAGATCTTTGAAGATTATACTGAAAACGTTCAACATATTCTTCCAATGTCACATTAGGTCTAGCTATCATCTAAAATATTTCATCCTTTAACTCTCTAGACCTACAATAATCCTGATATTTCTTCAAGAAGGCACCTTTCATCTGTTGGGTTGTGTTATATTCTTTCCACGTAGTTAATAGGGGGTTTGAAGGGCACCCATAACCCACTTTATAGGGTCTGGGGTAGCGCTCCAAATTTTTTTGGCTTTGGACCCTATGTTAGGTTGGGCGGACCCACCTATAGTTTTGTGCATGATTTTCACACATGTTTTTTAGATGCGATGGTTTTTGGTCCATGGTATTGGACGCGATGTTTTTTCGGTCCATGGTATGGGACGCGATGGTTTTCGGTCCATGGTATTGGATGCTTTGGCATGTATAAATATGTATTGTAACATTGAAAGGAATATAATGAAAAATCAAGCTGGTAGTCCTAGTTTTGGGATCCAAGGGAAAATATTTGTGTATATGTGTTTTATGTGTTATGATCTCGCATTTGTTTATTTTGTGTGTTTTAGAATTCATATGCAGGTAATTTCTGTACAGGGTTAAAACCTACATTTGGTATCAGAGTTGTTTTGGCTTCAAGGGGACACCTTTGTTGCTGAGGGATTTCGCTCGAGCCTGTGGTAGACCCTGTTCAGTGGGAGGTCTGCGAGATCAATTCTGGTGGTGAAAGAAGATGGCGAGCAGTGGAAAGATAAAGATCGAGAAATTTAATGGTCAGAGTTTTGAGTTGTGGAAACTCAAGATGGAGGATCTGTTGGTGGATAAAGACCAGTGGATTGCGGTAGATCAAGGTACTAAACCAATGGGAGTGTCCAATGAAGAATGGAAGAAATTGGATCAAAAGGCAAAGAGCATAATACGATTATGTGTCTCAGATTCAGTATTGCTGAATGTATCAGGGGAAGCTACAGCAAAGGCTTTATGGGACAAGTTAGGGACTTTGTACTAATCTAAGTCTCTGGTGAATAAACTTCCTACAGAAAAATCTGTATAACCAAAGGATGAAAAATGGAGATTTGGTGACAGAGCATCTGAATGCATTTAATACTATGGTAAGTCGGTTAGCATTTGTTGATATTAAAATTTTAGATTAAGATAAGTGCATCAGTTTGTTGTGTTCTCTACCAGATTCGTGGGATAGTCTGGTTATTGCAATAGGTAGCAATGGAACTGCCTTGCATTTTGATGAAATAGTCTCATCCTTGTTGGCGGAGGAGATGAGATGGAAAAATATGGAGAGCCAAAATGGTGATTCCTTATCTGTACGAGGGTGGACCCAGAATAGAAACAAAAATAAGTCATCGAGTGGGACATCTAAATCTAAAGGGAGATCTAAATCTCTAGGAAAACCTGTAAAGGTGGTGTGCTAGAAATGTGGAAAGGAAGGGCACTACAAAAGGGACTGTAAATCTAAAGCTCCTAACAAAGGAAGGGATCTGATGAGGCTCCTTCTGTAGAGGTGAAAACCAACCTCAGATGAAGGTGGGTATGTGTACTTGGCTTCTTCAAGTACACATGTAGATCATGAGACATGGTTGATTGACTCAGGTGCATCCTTTCACTTCACTCCCCATAGAGAGTGGTTCTCCAAGTATAAGAAATATGATGGTGGTGATGTCTTCTTGGGGGATGACAGGAAGGATAGAATCGTTGGTCGCAGAAAAGTAAAGTTGAAGTTGCAAGGTGGAAGGCTTAGAACGCTTCCAGGTGTTCTACATATTCCTGCAGTGGCCAGAAATTTGATTTCTGTTAGCAAGCTAGATGATGCAGGTTTAAAAATAGTGTTCAAGAAGGATACCTACAAGATGGTTTGGGGAGACTGGTATTGATGCGGGGAGTTCGAATTGGAACTCTATACAAGATGCAAGGTAGCACTATTATTGATGGGTGCAATAGTTCTGTGATTCCTGAAAGTGGAGTAGAAAATCTAGTGGTCTCTGGAGAGAAGACCATGTTGTGGCATCAAACACTTGGACATATTGGAGAAAAGGGCCTTTAGATACTTCATGGTAAAGGTATGGTAGAAGGTATGAGTAATATCTCTCTAGATTTTGATTTCTGTGAAAATTGTGTATATGGGAAGAAGAATCGAGTGAGTTTCCCCTCTGGTAGTAAGAGGGCGAAACAGATATTAGAACTTGTGCACAGTGATGTGTTTGGAACTGTGAAGGTTCCATCACTAGGTAAGTCTGTGTACTATGTATCATTTATATATGACTTCTCAAGGAATACATAATTATATTTCCTTAAGAACAAATATGAAGGCTTTGATAGGTTTAAAGAATTTAAGGCTCTGGTGAAAAACCAGACAGAGAGGAAGATAAAGGTGCTGAGGACAGATAATGGTGGAGAGCTTTGCAGTAAGGAATTTGAAGAATTCTGTAAGAAGTTTGGTATAGCACAACATAAAACTACTCCATATACACCTCAGAAAAATGAAGTTGCAGAAAGAATGAATAAGACATTGATGGAAAGGGCAAGAAGCATGTTCAGTGGTGCCAGGTTAGGACAAGAATTCTGGGCAGAGGTGGTGGATACTACATGTTACCTGGTCAATAGGTCACCTTCATCAGCGTTGGAGGATAAGACTCCACAAGAGATATGGACTGGTAAGAAACCCTCTCTTTCACGTCTGAGGGTATTTGGATGTGATGCATATGTACATGTTCCAAAGGAGAAACGAACCAAGTTGGATAAATCTGAAAAGTGCATCTTTGTTGGGTATAAGGATGGTTTAAAGGGTTATAAGCTTTGGAACCCAATCACACAGAAAGTTGTGTACAACCGAGATGTGGTGTTTAGAGAGGTTAAATATGTTATTAAACATGAAGTCCAACGAAAGGAACCTGAGAAGATAGAGTTTGAACTAAAGGAGGAAGAATCAGACTCTACAGCAGAGGAGGAATCAGAAGATGAAGAGCCACCAACTCCAGTTGTGAGAAGATCAGTTTGAGAAAGAAGGAAGCCTGAAAGGTATAGTCCATCTGCTTTCTATTCAAATTTTTCTTTATCTATTTTTGACGATGATCTCATAACTGTCAAGGAAGCAGTAGATTCAGAGGATGGAAAACTCTGGAAAGAGGCCATGGTTGATAAAATGGCATCTTTGCACAAAAATGAGGCTTGGGATCTGGTGGAGTTGCTGGCTAGAAGGAAACCCATTGGAAGCAAACGGGTGTTCAAAAAGAAGACAAATGCAGAAGGAAAAGTGGAGAAATAAAAAGCTTGGTTGGTAGCAAAAGGTTATTCCCAAGTGCCAGGAATTTATTTTGGTGATTTTTTTTTCTCTTGTTGTCAAGGTAACTTCTATTAGATTACTTTTATCTGTTGTTGTTGCTTTTGATTTTGAGGTAGAACAGATGGATGTGAACATAGCATTTCTTCACGGGGATCTGGAAGAGGAAATCTACATGAAGCAACCTGAAGGCTTCGCAACGAAGGGTAAGAAAGAACTGGTATTCAACTTAAAGAAGTCTTTGTATGGGTTAAAACAGTCACCAAGGATGTGGTATCAGAAATTTGATACATTTATATGGGGACTTGGCTTCACTAGAAGAAAAGTAGATCACTATGTGTATTTTAAATTAATTGGTGAC